>CAKKLC010007012.1:32082-45751 GCA_918559645.1 Ceratonova shasta | reverse complement strand
GAAGTTAAACCTAGCAAGACTCTTGTGATTAAGATCGAGCACTGTTTAAAAACAGTCCCAAGCAATTTAACAAGTATAGAAACGTATGCAACCAACATAATCTCAATTGCAAAAAACCTCCAGCTGTCATTCCAGTTAGATGTCTTCTTTTTATAATTGTTTGAAATGCGTTATCAAAATGTGGTTGCCCATAAATGATTTTCTAATGAGGTGTGATGATAGTGATAGTACCAAAACCCAAGAGCTGATGTTATTGAATGATTTTAATCACCGTAATCGATTTTACACTGTGCTTCTATATCTCAAAGATAAATTAACGCAAATTATGGCATTACAAAAGAGACTAGAGACCAATAAAAGTATAACTCATTCAATGAATGATATTTTAAATTCATCGATTCCAAGCGTAATAAATAAAAATTGGAGACCTTAAACAAATGATAGGTGTATGGCTGCTTTGAGTTTATCTAACAATATCAAAGAAATTGAAAATATTTTCTGTAGTTTCACCCAAACAATATTTGATAAATGGAGGAATACAAGCAATTGTAATATTAGTATTGAAGCAAAAAATGTGGGGTAATTTTTATATTTTTGATCCATTTGTCAAAAACAATTATCAAACAGATATAAGGATGGTTTTTAAAGAATTTAACTCGTCAATCGATACCGAGTGTGAGTTTAATGAATTTGTTAATTTTAACATTTTTAGATCTGATGATTATGATATTTTTAAATTCTGGAAAAGCCTTTCGACCCAATTTTCAAACCTTGCGGGTAATGTGTTAGATCTATTGTACATTTCAAATGGAAGCTGTGATGTGGAAAGGTCCTTTAGCTATTTAAGAAAGGTTCAAACGTCATTGAGATCTAGTTTAAGTGATAAAAATCTCGAGATGCAAATGATTATCTATTTTTATAATAGATCTTCAATTTCGGAGGGAAAATAAATATAGTATTGATTTGTTTATATTTCTTTTCTTTTTAAAACATTGTAGTCTTTATTAATTGATATTTAATCATTACAGGCTTCACTTTCGAATATTGCAAAAATTTTTTCATGTGCTTCTCTCAAAGCATAAAAAACAGACACTTAATACGGAAGCATTGTTAAAAGATAAAAAATTAATTTGTACTTCCCGATTTCAACCCGAATTTTTATATAAAAATTTTATAAAAATTGCGCACGATTTTTACACTCCGACTGTAATTTTTTATTCCGCCCGAAAAAACGGGGCCCTAACGATAACGAATTAATTTGTACTTTCAGATTTCAACCCGAATTTTAATATAAAAATTGCGCACGATTTTTACACTCCGACCGTAATTTTTTATTCCGCCAGAAAAAACGGGACCCTAGAAATAAGTCATCCTTAGATTATAGTATAAATATATTCATATCGTAATTCAGATACTATTTAATTTGTATGTTTTAACTATTTTCATCAATTTTCTATTGTTCATACTGTTTCCCTATGAAATTCATCCTTTTAAACAATATTTATTAAAATACTAGATCAATTAAAAAAGCTCCAAGAAATAAATTTTAATTAAATTAAGAACTTTGTAAAATAAATTATTATTATTATTATGGTTTCATTTCCAAATATATTTTGATCAGTTAAAAAAAAGCACCATATGAGTTTTTTTTTACTGTTTCGAAATAATTCATCCTTAGATTATAGTATAAATAGATTCATATCGTAATTCTGATGCTATTTAATTTGTATATTTTTAATATGTTCATCAATTTTCTATTGTTCCTAATGTTTATCTATGAAAATCATCCTTTGAAACAATATTTATTAAAAAAATTTTTCTCTAGATTATAATATAAATAGATTTATATCGTTATTCGGATACTATTTTAGTTTTATGTTCTTAATATTCTAATAAATATATATATAGATATACTCAAAATCTAACATACGACAGTTTCCCTCTAAATCTTATTTATTGCAAATTAATTTAATAATTAATGATTACAACTAATAAAAAATTTCTTATTTAATAAATTCTAGCTACAAATTTACTTTTTATTTTACTGAATTGTTTAACAGAACTTCAATGCTACAAAAGTACCACATTTCCTAATAACTTTAGTCTCTAATTTGTTATTTTTATAAATATTTTCAATATTTTCAAATTATTTTCATAATATTGAATTCCTCTATCATCATCCTATTAACATAACAACGATTCTTCAATGTTGAGGTATTTTGTTCCATTTTAACCAATTTTCTGTAAATTTTACAATTATCTCTTCGTTAAAGATATTGTGATTTAAAGTACTCAATAAGGAGCTTTTTATCTAATGATAAATTAGATAATTCTTCTAATTTCATATTTTTAAACAATTTTTTAAGTCGACCATAAATACTAAACAATAAAATTAGTGCCCTAAAATTTCCCAAAAAGTTAATTAACTAGAATTTTTTTATACAGGGCTGTGCAGTCGGACTCGGAGTAAGAGTCATAAAAAACGAGCGAATCACACTCCTTTTTCGTTAAAATCTAAAATACATTTTTTAAATTATTATAATGAATTTGTATTGTGCACGAATATTAAATTTGCAGGCGCAAGTCGCGTAATATGGTGAATCACCAAAATCCATTTAATGCATAAAGTCTACAAAAATATGTTTGTCTCCTTCTTTCTCACTTCAAAAGAAAATGAGCATTTGTTTCTGCTTTTGCTTGACGCAATTTGCGCGATTTTTTTTGCCAGTCATCGTTGTGCATTGGTCATGTCTACATGTTGATATCATTACGTTACATAAACAAAATTCTCTCCATTTCTGTTTTGATTTTTGTAAAACCAGGGACCAGAGGTACGTTTCCTTTGTAAATACATATTAAATTTTTTATTTAAATTATCATTTATAATAGGTTAAATTTTTTTTCGTGAAAATAAAAATTGAGCAATCCTCCTTATTCAAGATGTATCAGGGATATAAGAAAAAATCTACGGTTTACGAATATTTTAAGATGACTGAAGACGATCAATATTTTGTATGTCAAGCTGAGGATGACCTTAAAAACATATCTGTAGTGTAAAAATCAGTGCTTTTGGTGGGAAAGGATCAAGTATCCCAGTAGGGTATCGAATAATAAGCCTCACATTCAACGCCATCACCCGAACTTATATAAGATCATTTGTGAGAAGGAAAATAGTAGTTTAAATCTAAGTAATAATTGGAATCATCAAGTGCCACTATTTAAGTATTTTACAAGTGATAATGTTACCGTAAATACGACTACTGACAAATTTTAGGAATGCATCAGTAAAATGGTATATTAAAATTCTTTGCCTATCACTTTTTTCTCTAGTCCAGCGTTAATTAAATTGAAAGGGGAAATGGCTGGTAAAGTCGGACTATCTTTATAAAGAAGCAGTGTACGAAATTTAGTAATAGAGGACGCTGAAAAATAGAAGAATGAACTTAAAAATCTCTTACACGGAAAGTTTGTTTATTTAAAAATGGAAACTTGTATACGTCATCGGGTAAATTACTTGGAAATTAATTTTCAATTCGTTGATAATAATAACACATTTACTGGCAATCAAAGACACTATATCTGACCACTCAAGCGATCATTCAAAAATACTTGGGATTGATGTTCTGAAATAGTTTAATATTAAACTAGAACAAATTTTATCAATTGTGACAGACAACGCATGTAATATGCTGATTTTATCTAAAAATTAAGTACTATTGAGGCAGAAGACGATATTGATGATTACTGTATTATTTTAGATGATACACTTTATGCTGCCGCTTCTGATTTTTTTAAGATTCATCATATGCGATCTGCGGTACATACGTTGCAATTAGCAATCCGTGATAGCTTGAGAGAAGTGCACGCAACCAGAATTTGTGAAATGTACAAAACGTCGCAATAGCTCACTAAAAAACCAAAAATACATGTCATAATTAAACTAAGATCTGGAAAGGGAGCGATTTTGGATCAAGCTACAAGATGGGTAGTACATACTTAATGTTACAGCGACTACTTTAACTGAAATGTTATCTTGAGGACATGGTCAACCCGAGCGTGAATATGACTAAAATACTATAGGAAGAAGTAGAGAATCTTCAGTGTGTGCTTCGCCATCCTTATATCACTACAAAAGTAATGCAACCGGAAGATTTGACTCCTAGTTTATTTTTCAAGGAGTGAAAAAACAACATTTTTTGTTTTTCAAATATTGTAAATAATACTCTTGCTGGTAGAATTACAAACGCCGTGCTATGTAGAGAAATAATTTACTAGGTAACGGTATTCTGTTGGCTGGGATCTATGTTGACCCCATGGTTCGATCAATTTTGACAGAAGAACAATTAAATACAGCTGAAAACGCTCTGTTTGAATTAACCATTCGTATGAAAGGCCTTCAACTAGATAAAGAGACAACAGAAGGCAGTGTACACGATCTACCATCATCTTCATCCAACATCGCTGGATCTGAAGACAATTTTGAGAAATATCTCAATGAATAAGATAAACTAAAACATCCTCGTTTGAATCACAGTTCCAATATAGATGAAGGAGACTCTATTTCAAAATTTAATATTGAATTTTATGATGAATTGAAAATCATGAAAAAAATTGACAAAACTCATGAGTTAAATGTTGAAATGGCAATACAGCATTATAAAGGAATCGTAAAAGATTCAGCATTGAGCGTTACAGAGTTGCCGCCAATCTAAGTATCGGTAAAGCGGTTATTTTCCGCTCTCAAAATTCTGAATTCTGATTTGAAAGCCTCTACATATGCAGATTTAATAGAGGCAATGTTGTTTTTAAGAATAAATTCTAATAAATAATAATTATAGGGCATTACTCCATTTAACCCTTCCCTAAAGTAGTTTCAACTACACCAATTTTTAATTTAATTTTTTTTATTAAAGTTTTTAATTTAATTTTTATACACCATATGGATCCCGAAAATTTAAATAAGATTCTTTCTAGCAGTCACAAGCTTTTGAATTTCTGCAAGAGTTGGGTGTTTTGAGAGAAAACAATACTATAATGTGTTTAACATGTCCTAAATCAATAGCAACTAAATTTCGTAAACGGAAAAATGGTGATGATAATTGTATTTTACGTTGTCATAAATAAAAAAAAAGAAGTATGTTAAAAAATAATATTTTTGCAACAACAAAAATCAATGATATTTCTCATAAGCTTTCGTTGAAACGATACTTAAAATTACATTCCAGTATTTCGAAAAAAAAACGCATAAGGAAATTATGAAGAATACTGGCATTAAACAGCCTAATACTATTGTTGATTGGACAAATTTCATCCGTGAAGTGATGACGCAGGAAATAATATAGGGAGGAAAATTGGGTGGTTTGTAAAAAAGAGTACAAATAGAAGAAAGTCTATTTTGTGGGAAACGTAAATACAATCGTGGTCGTATATTTCTTGGTTATTTTGATGGGAAAATGATACAGACAGAGCATTAAGACCTGTTAATTATGGTACTAAAGTAAAAGGGCCACGGATATTTGGTTTATTGGAAGAACAAAGTGATGAAATTTTGATGTTTTATGTGAAGAAAAGGGATGCGGAAACATTATTACCTCTAATTTTGGAGAATGTTGAATTGGGAACAACTGTGGTTTCAGATGGCTGGGCTGCTTATAAAGGAATTTCTAATCACGGTTATAATCATCAGGTAGTGATTCATGAGGAAAATTTCGTAGATCCTATTACGGGTGCAAATACTGAAAGGATTGATTGTGAGTGGATTCATGCGAAATTGCTAATTATGAACTTGAGAAGAGGTACTACGATTGAATTAATACAATCACATCTTGATGAATTTGTATTCAGAAAAAAACACGGGGAAAATGAATTTATTTATTTTTTAAAAGTATGCAATAATATTGTTATTAACTAAAAAGTATAACAATTATTTTTTTGTCATTTATTTGTATATATTTGTTAATACCAATATTTAATGTATTTATATAAAAATTTGGGTAGCTGAAACCACTTTAGGGGGTGAAATGCAGTAGTACCAATTTAAGTTTGATCTTTTTTTATTTTTATCCATATAAAATGAAAAAATGGCTGTATGAAAAGGTAAGAAATAATCTGATAAAATTATTTTTTTTAGTTGCAGTAGGAGTTGGAGTCGCGAAGTCGTGTAATTTTTTTTCGACTCCACAGCCTTGCTTTTCTAAAAATTAATTTTTAAAAATTAACAAGTTTTGAAATCTTTATAAAAATTCCAAATTTTATATTTATGGTGTAATAGGTGCCCCAAGATTAATAAAACCAATTCTATTAATCGCACGCGCAAATAAATTTCCTGAAATGTTTAAGATAATATGTATGAATAAAAGATTTATTCATTACGATTATGTAATTTCTGGTGCTGGTTCTGTGGGGTTAGCTATGGCAAACTCAATTAGTATAAAATGGTTTTAATCAGATAGAATCTAGTCCCATTTTGAAGGATAAGAATATTCTAGTGATTGAAAAATCTCCAATGCCTTCTTTAAAAGAAAAATTTAACTTTCCTTTAAGTTCTAAACGTATTTTCCTAACCAACCCTGCATCTGTAAGTCTTTTAAAAAGTATTTATTAGTAAATATAGATACTGGAAATTGGGATAATCTAAGGAATTTCGCAACCCAGAAAATAGATTCTGTTGAAGTAGTATAATTTAATGTAAAGTTTTGGGATGACTATTCCGGTTATATGAAGCTGGACGGTGAAGGAAATGATGGACTTTGCTACATGTTAGACAACAACATGCTTAGGGACCAACTTTTAAAAAAGTTGATTTCTTATGAAACGGACTCTCCTATACTCAAATTCAACTATGAAATAGATGATATAGTAACCCAAAAGGGAATAAAACCAAAATTACAAATTAGTTTTTCTAACGATGAAACTGTAACAGCTGATTTGCTTGTAAATTATTTTGAAGTATTTAAGATTGGTTGTGACGGTCATAATTCAAAAGTGCGAAAATTATCTAAAATCGGCACATTTGAATATAATTATGATGTTACAGATCATATTGCTACCATCCAGCATTCAAAAAGTGTTTCAAATTTTACTTCGTATAAAAAATTTACTGAGCACGGATCTATTGCTTTTTTATCACTTGCTCCTGGATTTACCTCATTGTCTTGGTGCGTCAAAAATCCTTATGGCGCTTATTTAAAATCTCTTTCTGATACTGAGTTTATGCAAGAGTTAAATAATTCAATAGTATATAATAACTAAATAATAGAAAACTCTTAAGAATGTTCATCCATGGTTAGATGGTCTTACACAAATAAGAGAATCCTTTTTTTCTATGATTGAGCCAGGTATTTTTTTTAATCTTCAAGGATATAAATCTAGTTGCGTAGAAAGATTTAAGGAATTTCCTATTCATATTGAATCTATAGTTAAGGGTTCTAGAGATTCATATCCGTTGAGGTTAATACTTGCAAATCAGTATACTAAAGACAACGTTGTACTACTTGGGTAGGAGTTTTAAATTTTTTTAGTGATTCTGCTCATCGTATACATCCAATAACTGGACAGGGTTTAAATCAAGGTCTAAAAGACGTCATAAAATTTACAAAATTGCTAGAAAAAATTCATATACTAGGTTATGACAATAGTAGGTGAACTTTTAATTTAAAGATCATGAAGATTTGTTTAAAGAATATGAAACTTTTAGAAAAAGAGAAGTTTATGCTCACGTAACGTTTGGAACAACAATAAAATCTCTGTTTGATAATGACAACTCGCTTTTACGCGTTTTTCGTTCGAATGCGATGCATTTAGCTAACAAATTCCCTTTCAAGGTATTTTTTAATTCAACCTTATAGAATTTGATTGTGAATAAGACTATAGCATGATAATAACTTTATTTGGTTTTTTGGGAGTAATGTGATTAATCAAAAAAGGAAATTTAGTTAGATTGAAATTTCTACTAAATTTGTTAAAATAATAAAAGTAAGTTTTAGTTATATTTTTGGGCATAAATCTGATGAGAAAAGTATTAATAATATGAGAATGAAATTTTTTTTTAGTTTTTAACGATATATTTATACTTTATGGTATCAAGACATTTAAAAAAATTTACTTTAAAATTATATAATAAATTTGGTACTTGTTTAGCTCATAATTTTTTATTAAATAGCAATTAATTTATTAACTTTATGATAAATTTTTCATTATCGAACATTTTAATTATGGAGCATTGTTATATATTACGAACAAATCATGATAATATTATATAGTATTTAAATAATAGGTCTTTTTTGTAAAAGGAATTTTATGTGTACAAAAATCATATAGTAATAGTAAAAAAAATTGAAGTATGAGTAATTAATATTTCTCTTTTATTAAGGAGTTTTATCAATGTATAATTAATAATTTTTTTAAATACACTGATACTTTAATCATTATTATTACTTATACATTTTTGAGTTTGTACTAAAGTTTATGCGTTTGTATGAGAGAATATAATATAGAAGCACTTTTTGAATATTTATATTAAGTTCATAATAATATTTTTTTAATATAAAAACAATTGAATAAATATAAATAGAATTATAATAATGCAATATTATCATCCAGTTATGTGATTACATAATGAATTTGTTTGAAAATGCTTTTATGGTAATTTTATACTTAAATATAATTATATCATATTTAGAGTTTTTTAATAATACAAAAATTTGTAGATTCCTTTAATAGATAGTCAAACTTGTTTAGTCTATATCTAATTTAACAATTTTTTGGTTAAAAATTTTACAATATAAAAATCTGAAATAAAAACTTGAATTGCTATTAATATTATAATTTGAAAAATATTCCTTTGCCATTAACTAACTTTAAAAGTTTCCATTTAAAAAATTTATAACTTTTGCTTGTTTTATATGTATAAATTAATGAGAAAACAGTAAGCTTGTATATTTTTGATAATTATTTTAATCAACACATGAAAATATTAATTTTTATTGTAGTTTTACAATGAGTGTGTTCATTTGATTAATTTTAGAGGAAATCTATACTTTTATTGTAGAAAAATCAAATCAAATTAAAAAAGGTTATTTTTTTTGGAATCAAATTTTATTCATACATAAAAATAAGCCTAAAAATATAAGACTATTTATAATTGATCAAAAAATATAAGACTATTTATAATTGATCGAAAAATAACAGAAATTTTTTCATAAATCCAAGCTGTAGACCACTGTTTACCAAACATATGTCATCTATGTCCAATTAAACGATCAAAAATCCTCGAGTGCTCCTCACAAAAAAATATTATAGAAACATGATATAAATTTATATAAATTAAAATATAAAAAAGCAATGCTTTTTAGTATCAATATTTTAATAAAATAAAAAAAATTAAAAACTGGTATTATTACCTAAAAACTCCTATGCCCACCTTGGGAAAAACTGCTGTAGACTGAAGTAATTTAAATCAATGAATCAATATGGCAGCGGGATATTTCAGCGACAGTTTTATTGTTATTTTTAATTTCACCTTTTATGAATTTTATTCCATCTCAAAGAGGATAAGAGCTGTTGGTTTTAGATAACTATATTTATAGAAAAGACAAAATGAAAGAAAATATAACAAAGTGGAGATGCAAAGAAGCAAAATGCAAAGGAAGCCTATCATTATACGTCGATTTAAAAATAACCAGAAGTGCAAATCATACATGTAGTGAACCATAAGCTAAAAGATTGGCCATTATTGAATACAAGAAACTAAAAGAAACATTAAAAAGCACAAATAAACCTTTTCGCCAATCTTTAAATAATGCAAAAAGCAGGTTACCCAGTGCTGTATTAGCTCATTTTCCTTCTAAAGAAAATATACACCATTTTCAAGCGAGCAAAAGAATAAAAGAAATGGCTATTTGACAAACGGAATACATGTTATACCGATGATTTTTCAAAATATATTAAATGGTGATCAATTCTTGCAGTTTGATCTAGGAGTTCAGTCTGAAGATCGGTATGTCATCTTCTATAGTGATGAATTTAAGAAATATATTGAAAAAACCACTTAGATTTTGATTGACGGCACATTTAAAACTTCACCGAAATCTTTCTACCAACTAATAACTATACAAGGATATATTTTTGGAAAATTCTATCCAATAGTATTTGTATTAATGTCCGATAAAAGTGAGAAGAATTATTAGAAAATTATGTATTATTTGAAAGATGATGCTTTATTCAATCCCAAAATTGTCATTGTAGATTTTGAAGTCGCTCTAAAAAATGCATTGTCTGTCTTTAAAGATAACTGTTTAGTTTTCGGCTGCACATTTCATTAGCTCAGTCTCTATATAGAAAAATACAAATTTTGTGATTAACGTCAGAATATAAAGAAAATCCACTTATAAATGAAACTTTTAAAATGTTCATAAATTTACCATATATCAATCCAATTCGTGTTCATGAATCGTATGCATACATTTTAAGATATATTTCTTCTAACAGCCTGGAAAGTTTTTTTGAAGAATTTTTATTATATTTAGAGATACTTATTTTGGTGAAATTGGAGAAGCTTCTCGTTTTTATATCAATTTCTGGTCTGCCTATTCAAGATGCTTAAATAGGATTCCTCGAACAACAAATAGCATTGAAGTTTGGCATAGAGGGATAAACTTACACATGCAGCTGCCAAATACTAATATCGGAAGGTTCATTGTTTGTTTGCAAGAGGAAGTAGAGATTTTAAGGCTTAAGTTTGCCAATATATGAATGGTAACTATCCGGAATTAAGAAAAAAATTTTTATAAGGAGGAAAAATTACTTATCACTTGTGAAAATGAAAGCTATTTAGAAATTGCCGTGATTTTTAAAAGCATAAAACTGATTTTTAATTGGAAATTTAATTAAAATTTATATTATAATTTTTATCTAAGTATTACTTTATTTTTTTATTAAAGTTTTTTTGAAATTTCGTCGCTGAAATATCCGGAAAATCCTGGCGCTGAAAAACGGATATTTCAGCGTGCGCTGATATATCCGTATGCGATTATTACCGAAAAACTCCTATGCCCACCTTGGGAAAAACTGCTGCAGACTTAAGTAATTATAAATCCATGAATCAATATATCTTATTATGACAGAATTAGGATTTTTGAAAACTTTTAAATATTTACAGTTTTAAATGAGGATTAATTTTAAGAAAAATATAAAATGGAATATATTATAACTAACTAGAATAACTGAATCTCAGGTTGCATATACAGAAATATTAAAATCTCGTAATATCAAAATTAATTAGCTTGTATTAAATATTTTTAAATATCAACATAGTCAATTATCATATAATATGGTTGTTATGGCATAATAGTTTAAATGTTTAGGGTATGGACAAGAAATAATATTTTTATAGATAGTTTATTAATTCAGATTATAACTTAATTA
The DNA here is from genome assembly GCA_918559645.1 of Ceratonova shasta. Classification (NCBI taxonomy): domain Eukaryota; kingdom Metazoa; phylum Cnidaria; class Myxozoa; order Bivalvulida; family Ceratomyxidae; genus Ceratonova; species Ceratonova shasta. Next base: position 34,327 of record CAKKLC010007012.1, on the reverse strand, counting down.
AACATTTAGAAGGGTTAACCTCAACATAATTTGAATTAAAAAACTAGAATTGGATGCTTTTAATCAAAACAAATATATATATATACATATTCATATACATATATTTTTTTAATTTTTATTGGAGTATGATTAATATAAAAACTAAATGTTTTTAATATTATTTTTAACATAATATTATCATTTTCCATTTATAGTGTGAAAAAAGGTTAAGTAGTTTTTAAATTTTATTAGTATGAAAGTAATGAAAAATGATAATTCAGAAGATGATAGAATAAATTTTTTATATTATTCCTGAATAAGTTTTCAAGAACCCAAAAGAACAAATAATTAATACTTTTTTAGTTTATAAAGTAAAATTAATTTAGAAAAATTTTAAAATTGGATTAACTACAAAAAAATACGAGTCATTAATTATATGCTTACAGTATATAGAATTTATAGATAGTTCAGTAATTGCTTACATATAAAGACAAATGAATTAATAATTATATGTATAAAGTATATAGAATTTATAGATATTTTAGTGTTTGATTATATAAAAAGACAAGTGAATCATTAATTATATGTTTCCATTATATAGGATTTATATATAGTTCAGTAATTACTTATATATAAAGAAAAGTCAATCATTAATTATATTTTTCCACCATATAGAATTTATAGATAGTTCAGTAATTACTTATATATAAAGAAAAGTCAATCATTAATTATATTTTTACACTATATAGAATTTATAGATAGTTCAGTAATTACTTAGATATAAAGAAAAGTCAATCATTAATTATATTTTTCCACAATATAGAATTTATAGATAGTTCAGTAATTACTTAAATATAAAGAAAAGTCACTCATTAATTATATTTTTACAGTATATAGGATTTACAGAAAGTTCAGAAATTGATTATATGAAAAGACAACTAAATCATTAATTATATTCTTTCATTATATATAATTTATAGATATTTTAGTGTTTGATTATATAAAAAGACAACTGAATCATTAATTATATGTTTCCAGCATATAGAATTTAAAGAAAGTTCAGAAATTGATTATATGAAAAGACAAGTGAATCATTAATTATATGTTTCCAGTATATAGGAATTATAGATAGTTCAGTAATTACTTATATATAAAGAAAAGTCAATCATTAATTATATTTTTACAGTATATAGGATTTACAGAAAGTTCAGAAATTGATTATATGAAAAGACAACTAAATCATTAATTATATGCTTCCATTATATAGGTTTAATAGATAGTTCAGTAATTACTTATATATAAAGAAAAGTCAATCAATTATTATATTTTTCCAGTATATAGAATTTATAGATATTTTAGTGTTTTTTTGTATATAAACTAAAATGAATCATTAATTATATGTTCCAGTATATAGAATTTATAGATAGTTCAGTAATTGCTTACATATAAAGACAAATGAATTAATAATTATATGTATAAAGTATATAGAATTTATAGATATTTTAGTGTTTGATTGTATATAAATTTAAATGATTCATTAATTATATGTTTCCAGTATATAGGATTTATAGATAGTTCAATAATTACTTACATATAAATAATAGTCAATCATTAATTATATTTTACAGTATTTAGAATTTTAAGATGTTTTAGTACTTGGTTATAATATAAAAATAATAAGTAAATTATTAATTACACGTTTACACTTAAGAAAATCTATAGATGGTTCAGTAATTAGTTATTTATACAATTTTTCAGCGAATTTAGTCTTTTTTAAATATATTTTATAACTGTATACCGATTAATAAAAAAATCAGCTTATAAATTCTGCATTAAGAAAAATCTAATTGATTTAATAGTTGAACATGTATTTAAAATTAAAAAGCAGCCTAAAAAAGGATTAAGTATAGCACCGTAAAAAGTATCTATCTTGTCTATCAACGACAAGATAAAACCGATACAACAAAAACTTTGAAAAGATGCTTATAAAAATGTTGAGCATGTGAGAGACCTGTTTGAAAATGCGGTGTCTGTAAACCCGCGAATTAATCTTAAAAAAATAAGGCAACAGGTTATATATGCGATGGGTGACGGTCATGATCATTCGTTAGCAGCGATAAACCGTTGCCTATTTGATCTAAAAATTACAATGAAAAAAGGTTATTTGCAACTCGAAAAGGTCAATGACAGATAAACACAACAAAGAAAAAAATACAGTCATTTGTATAATTGTCTTTTATCAAATGAGCAAAATAATGTGATTTTT
>CAKKLC010007012.1:16704-27304 GCA_918559645.1 Ceratonova shasta | reverse complement strand
ATGTATCAATATTATCAATGTTATAATCAATACCCGCCATTATAAATTTACCGAAAATTCCCGATTAGGGGCCCTTATTCTGTACTTTAGCCGCTAAAAACATATTCAGGAGAACTGTAAATATAGTTTTGTAATATAGGAAATTTATTCACGTTAGTAAAAAAGTTATTTATCTTTGAATTTTGTTTGTTTTCTCAATTATTTATTTTTGTAAAAATGTGTTTTTCTGGAATCAAAACAACGTTTACAATATCTCACTACCGAAGATATATTTTAAATATAAAAATATTCTTAAAATTTTCTTTATTGTATTATTAACGTTAATGTAAAAATATGAGTTTTAATTAAAGGAATATTTCATAATTATTTTTAGTATAATTTGTTTAATTTGTTCATATATGTCCACATTTAATTTCACTCTCATTCTAATTAAAAGTAACTTGGAAAATTTTATAATGTTAGAATATATGTGTTTTTGGTAATAGCAAAGGATATTATAAAAGGTTTATAATTTATGTGAATTATATCATTTTTGCAACTTAATTATATTAAACGTAATAGATGAAAAAAATTGATTTTATAAATTTAAATGTATAAAAAATGTTAATATTATTGATTTTATAAGAAATATTTATTTTAAAGATAAAGAATCAAGAAGATGTTTAATAGAATAAAAACTATTTTTATTATCAAGTTGTATGCTAAATAAACATAACTACATCTTAAATCAAATTTTACATTCTAAAAAGTCGTTTAAGCAATAGTACAATAATTTAAAAGAAAAATCCCGAAAATGCTAACATTATAACTAGGACGCCCAAAATCATTTTTTTATAAAAATTTGCAATAATTGCAATAAAATGCAATATTACGTAAAAAGCTGCAATTATTGCAAAAAAAAGTAATGTAAAAACTATGGATCCATAATAATCATTCAGAATAAGAGCAGTAAATACCTAGCAAAATACGACGAAGAATTCATTCTATCAGTAACTGGTAATGTTTACCGTAATATATTCAGAAAAGAAGTAAGGTCGGACAAAAAATTCACGGTTGATACGCATCGTAAATCAGATACTCACAAGACAGGATTGGAAAGAATGAAAACAAATTATATAAATATCCAAAAGGAAAAACTTTTGATAGCACCTAATAGTGAGGTGGTAGAAAATTTAACTGAAGCTTTTATTTCCTGTGACATCTTAAGAAAACTCAGAAATCTAGATATGAATGATTTATTTGTCTTTTTAGGGGTTAAATTGCCTTCCGAAATTATAATAAGGTCATTTTTAAAGCAGATATATTTCTTAACAATCACACAAAGAGTAAAAAAGCAACTAGCTAATAAAAAAATATACATAGTGGTGGACGAATCGCAAATAATAGGGAACAAGTTCTTAAATATCATGGTTGGGATTTTAAGAACGAAGAATAGAGAAATTTTGTTAAAAACAATTTACTTCGAATTAAATATTAACAGTGCAATAGTTTTTGAGCAAGTTATTCTAACACTTAATGAGTATGAAATTAAAAAAGAGAATGTTATTCTTTTTTAAGTGATTCTGCTCGGTATATGTTGAACACTGGAGCCCTTTTGAAAAATTCAAACGTGAATATGTTTCATATAGGATGCTAAGCCCACAACTATGGAAATAATAATTAAATTGCATTTTTATAAAACCGACAGATTAGTATCTACAATGAAATTTATTACTGTAAAAAACAACACGAATAAAAAGATTTTTGAAGAAATCGGATCAAGCCTACTATTAGTTGTTACTAGGTGGAATAGCTGGTTAAAAGCTGTTATATTTTATTCGATAAACCTTTAAAAACTACGAGTATTGATTTCTAAAATAGATTTCTCTGGATTACTCGCTGATAATGCAATTAAAGCCATAAATGAGGATGGTTTATATTTTGAAATCATAAAAATAATAGATTGCTATGAAGTTCTCATCTACTACTTAGATAAACTTGAAAATTCAGAGTTAAAGATTAAAACTGGCTACGAGAATATTCTTCAACTTAATTTTAAAGAGGATCCTGCTGGTATCAAGAGCTATATCTTCCAACGTCTTGAAAATTCTGATTATCATCAAATCACTTCAAAAATTAACATGAGAATAAGCCCTGAAGACTACCTAAATATGTATAACAGCCCTTCTTCAAGTATATGCGTTGAAAGAAGTTCTTAATGCTAAATAGAATGTTAAGAGATGATCGGAATTTTGATTTAGCAAACATAAATATTTATTTCAGTTCCTACTATAATACACACGCATTGAAAGACAATACACTAGTGGTTAAAGACGAGTCAGAAGAGAAATAAGTTCAGTTTAAAGTAATTAACGTAAGGTTAGCAATTTTTTAAATTTTTTTGCAATATAAATGCAATATTTTGTGCGCCCTAATTTTATCTTTTCACACAGTAAAATTTATTTCAATATCAAAAACTTTTTTAATTACCATAAACGAGTGAATTGGAGTGGAGCGGAGCAAGGTATTATGCCCGGAGCAAGTAAATTTTATAGTGCTTCACTGCTCCAATTTTTTTTAATATTTTTCTAAAAATAATTACTTGAAAAATAGAAATATTAGGTAAATATAACATTGCCACACTTTTTTGACATTTCAACACTTTCACATGTTTTCATAGTCTTGCTTGCCGTAGTGACGTTTGACTTCAAACGCAATAGTTTTTGACGCTAGTAAGTAAAAAAATTCTGGGTTTGGTTTCAAACTGCGTAAAAGTAAGGTAGATATCATATTATTTATGTTTCTTAATTATTTTTTCACATTTAAGTAAATTTTCATAAAAATCACAGTTTTGTGGTAGAAAAAAATTGTAGGCACAGATACAACGAGCCCTAACACTGTTTTAACAAGCATATGTGCTACGCTTTACATTTTTGGTTCAAACCAAGGAAAAGCTAATTTATCTATTAAACTAATATTAATGTTGTACACTTAATGTATCGACTAATTAAGTGTAAAATTGACACTTAATTTAAAGTATCATCAAATCAAAAAATAATGTAAATTAAATATTTTAATTTTATATCAGCATCGGATAATAAACACAGAAAATCAAAAGAACAATATTAGAATAAATATATTTAATTCTAAGAGTTTTAATGTCGTTGGTGCTAGCCAAGACAGTAATTAAGTTTATTTTTATCTTGATTTGTAGATATATATATATATATTTTTTTTAGATATTCTCAATGGATCAATTAGAGAAAGACATAGCCGTGATCGATAGACGTTTGAATAATAAAGATTTACCGATATTTTTATATTTAAATATGAAAAAAATAAAAAGAAGTCGGCTACTTGTAACATTGAAAAAAAAGTAAATAATGACATATCACAACGATGCCGCTTCAAGGGGACTGGAATGAGTGTAACGAAAAAATACAATATTTGGTAGCACGTCAAAATAAGTCATATCAAATTTAATTGAAAACCTTTTTAAGTAAAAAAAATGAAGAGGAGAAAAGAGCAGTAAGAAAACGTTCTTCTCAAGTAAATATTTGTAATGAATTATCCAAGAGATAAATACCTAACAAATCTAAAATAAACACATACTTTAAGTTGTAAAAAATTGAAATTAAAATCGGTAGGGAAACATTTCTTGAAGGTATTACCGAGATGGACAGCCTTAGTACAACATCCCTGGACATATATATGAACAAAATGGGTTACAGAAAATTGATGGCGAAACGGCACGAAAACTCGGTGTCTCAACAGGTCATAATGATGTTCATTATGAAAATCCTCAGATAAGCAGAATATGGTCGTAATAAGCTCAAGAAAGATCTAGCCGGAAAAATATGCTATTTAAAAATGGATGCAGCTACTCGTAAAAATATTCATTTTCTGGCTTTCAACGTACAATACTTCGATGAAAAAATAAATAAAGCCATAGTGAAAACTTTGGACATATTAGACCCTGAAGGTTATCAAAAATCTTCATATATAAAAAATCAAGTGAAGGCCACTTTGAAAGAAATTTAAAATTGATGAGAACCAAATTTAAAGCATCTGTGTAGACAATGTCACCAATATGACTTGTGCTGTAAAAAAATTAAACATTTCTAAAACCTAATCTGTTTTATTAAATAATGTAAATCATATAAACATTATAAACGACACCAATTCAGTAGATGATAAACTTGAAGTGAATAATGATTTACTTAATGTGGATGATAATGAACATGATGTTGATATTGATAAAATTGATATAAATGATGAATTTATTGATATCACAGAAGAATTTCTTATAAGCCCAACCTTTATACTGCCCTTAGGGGTATTTGAATCTGTAAAAGTCCAATTGATGAGGTGCAGTATTCACACTCTTCAATTGGGAATTTCTAATGGATGGAAAAAAGAGGTTTCTAAAATTTTTTTAACATAATTACGATTAGTTGTCTTAAAATTACGTACTCCGAGTATACGTAATGTATTACTATACTTATATGGTGGGTGCAAATAATAGAAAATGCAACTTAATGGTGCTCGACATTCATGATGATCGAAAGGCTTCTTTCTGTCCAAGAATATTGTGAGTATGTTAGCCATGCTGGTAACAGTGATTTACGTCAAACTCCAACTGAGTAAAAGGAAGTAAAAATTTAAAAGTTCTTTAAGAAAACCCAATTGAGATAATAAAAATACTTGAAGTAGTTGATGTCACACCAGAGTTTTTCATGAAAGAATGGAAAAAACTTGAAAATATTTTGACAGATTTTTGAGGGGAAAGCGAAAATAAAATATTACAATCAATGATAAAGCATTAATAAATCTTGTTTGAAAACACACATTTTCTGACTGGTGTGTATGTGGATCCACGTTATAGGATCTTATAATATTCACATTATGTCGTTAAAGCAAAGGAGGAATTTCTAAAAAATATAGAAGACTCCAAAAACAAAAGATTTTAGTACAAATAAATACACAAACATCCGCCAATAAATCAGTTCAGCAATTAAAAAATGAAGTTTCATCATACAAAGAAAATTTTGAACATCAATTGGATTTACTTGAAAAACTTTATCAAATTATTAATTTTCATAATGTTGATGAAGGAAAAAGATAATTTAAATATGATTGTACCAATATGGAAACTATTGAAAGGCTAAAAGTGAAATCTATTTTTGATGCCATGAACATTTATCCAAAAAAAAATAAGTCAATCGTGAAGTATTGCATCCAGTATGCCTACTACTCAAGTGAGTGTAGAGATTATTTTATGGACTGCGTATAAATTTTAGTGATAGAAGGTAGGAAATGAAAAATGAATTGTTCTCGGTAATATTATTTTACAATATGAACTGTGAATAAAGTATTTTCCAAAAATTTTTATAATATAATTATCATTTTTTGCTTGTTATTTTTTTATACATTGTTTTTTTTCTAGTTTTGTTCTTAGTTTTTTGCTATTTATTTAGTTTTCTTTACATTGACAATAATATTGTGAATTTCTGCGTTCTTTCTTTTATCAAAATATTTCTAATAAATTAAATTTAAATCGTGGTATTTTTAATAAGAATAATTTGATGTCTTAATATACTATTATATATTTATTTATTATTTGTTTCAAAAAATGTTTGTATATTTCGGTTTAATTTTTTTGCCTGGAGCATGGAGCATAGCTGGAGAAAGAAAATTTATTCGCTACAAATCATTGCTAAATTATTTTTGTTCTGACCCCGGATCCGAGTATGCAGCGGAGTTGGAGCAAAATATTGATGTCTATGCGGAGCAGTTGCAAAAATGATTATCTCTAAATCACTGACATAAACAAATTCATAATTTTAATGATTAAATAGATTTTTTATTTATAACCATAATTAGGTATTTTATTTTTTTATAGTATATTAAAAAAAATAAAGTTTCCTTAAACTATTCTATTACTTTGAAACGATAATTGAAAGATCAGCTATCAATTAAAATTAACTAATATATTTTGTATCATCCGTAAAAATATTACAAAAGGGGATACAGTTCACCTAATTGTAATTATAAGGTATGTTGAAATATGTATAAAACGGAATAACTCAACAAGCTTATGAATTTAATAACACAACAGAAGGAAGCCTATTAATAAAAATTTAATTGATTGATTATACTCTATAAAAAACATTATTTTAATTGTCTAATAGATATTGAGACATTTAGAGCAAAAAAAGTTATGGAAGTTTATATATATGATTTGCCAATACTTTATGTTTTAAAACCATTTAAAAATAAAAAAAACTATTGCGTTTTGGTTTTTTGCATAAAACTATAAATTTAATTAAGAATAACATAAGATTATTGAGAGCTTTCTAAATCTTAATAAACTAAGTATAATGTATATTTATACAAATTTTTTAAAAATATTTGTTATTGTAGCATTGGATATTTTATTTTATATTTTATTAACAAAGAATATAATTTGGTGAAGCAGGACATTTTGTGCTACCGTTTTAGCGCGAGCGGATTTTTATAAATTAAAACCCCTTAAACTAAGCCCATAAAATATTTTAAATTTTACAAAATCAAAAAAAAAATTAATAAAAGTTAATACATTTGGTAAATACCGTAAAATTTTTAAATTTAAACAAATATTTGTTTTAATTAATCCATCAAAAAATTATGGGAAATTGCTTTGAGATACTCGATAATGTTTCGATATCTTTAACTGTCTACAATTGTTAAAATGCCCTTCGTCTAAACGTCTGCTGCCAACACGCTGCGTCAAAAAGTCACGTAGCGATAATTGGGAGCTTTATTTAAAATTAATTTATTTAGTATTTAAGTATTTCTCAAAGGATCAAAGTTCATTTAGATTTTTTACTGAAATTAAGGATAAAGTTTATCAATGTAATATTCTATTTTTATTAAAACAATTCAATCTTAGAACATTCAATTCAATAGTTATTATTTATTCATTTTAACAATTTTTAACAAGTAATTTCAAATATTCAAAATTATTTTATTATCAATATATCTTCAAATTTTTATTTAAAACATTATGTTTAATAACCACTTTTAAAGCTGCAAACAGAATTGATCGAGTTCTGAAAAATTGAGGAACTGATTTAAGTTTTTAAAGACAAAGTTAAAATTTTATTAATGTCATAAGAACAAAAACAAATCTCTATTCAGATTAAACTGTAAAAGATATTATCGTAGCATATAAAATAACTAATATAGCTTACTATTCCTTCCTCAAAATTTAAAAGTGTATTATCATATAAAATAAACAGTAAGCTTGAAATAAATTTGCTAAACTAATATAATTAACAGTAAACTGTATTGAAGTATAGTATAAAAAATTAAGAAATGGTAAAAATAAGCTTTATATTAAAGTATGGAAGTTTATAATATTATAGTTACACAAAAAACTCTATTTATTTAATAAAATTTTGATAGTTTTTTTTAAGAATGGGTTACATATAAATCTATTAAAATAAATCATTTGAAAATTATTCAAGTTATCCTGCACTATTTTTCTTAGTTTGTGATTTAAATATTAAAAATTCTGAATTTCTTAATATTTAGTAACACAGCTATTAAAATTTATTTGTAATATTAAAATTTATAATCACATTATAAGGGTTTAAAATTATTCATGTTTCTTTAACTCGCGATTTCGGCATATAAAATCTCTTAACCCACTTCAGTTTTTACCGCACCTTAAAGCTTGTCTTTAAAATTTTTTAACGGTCAAAGTAGCTTTTTAAGTCCTTGTGCTATCTAATCATGATTATTATATTTTTTTTTCTTCATCTATAACTAGATGAATGACAAACGATGCTAAGTAATGTATCATTTTTATAAGATTATTAGAAATTTTACTCATTTTTATATAAATACAAGTTAATCAACCAAAATATTATTAACCTTCTATCTTTAAATTGTTACTTTGTTAAAAATGTATTTATGAAATTACTTATAAATATTGATTTAATTTTGCAAATAACCATAGGCTTAAATTAATCAGAATTCTCTTAAACTTAGAAAATAATGGTAAATTAAATTTTTTTAGTTATTTTTTATATTATTTTTATCGGTTATATTTTATAATATTGTGTTGTTTCATATCTCATAAAATGCATCTTAAATAGTTAAATCTTCTCTTAATAGTTTAAAAGGAAAGATTCTCAGTTTGAAATTACAGTTTTAGTAGAGTTTATTTATATCAATAAAATTAAAAGATCTATTTGTTTTTTTAGAAGTTAATAGACAAGTTCATTCATACCCATTTTTATAATCTGATATTATTTGAGCTTTTTATATTTTTTGAGTAATCTAATAATTTTATTTTTCGTTTAGCCTAATCCAAAATAATTCTACCTCCTAACTACATTTGTTTCATTGATGTAATTTCTAGAATCTGTTTAGTATATCCACATTCTTCAAAGAAAAACTGATTTGTTCAATAAAATAATTTCCTATTTCATGTTTTTTCTTTAATTAGCAAGTTTTGATTATTTATAATGTAGAAATTAAGGATATAAATAAGAAAAAAAAGATTGTATTAAGGATACAGTTTACAATATTTAATATTGTAAAAGGAATTAGATTTATACTAAAATTCCTTGTGATGAAACGAAATTTACAAAAATTCTTAAATATGATAAATTAAATTAGTTGTTTTTTGTGTTCTACTAGCTAAAAAAATCATTTAACTTTAAAATAATAATAGATTCGTAATGGTATATTTTAATCTTATAAATATCCCATATAGTCTAGTGGTTAAGATATCGCGCTCTCACCGCGGAGGCCGGGGTTCGATTCCCCGTATGGGAATATTTAATTTTTTCATAAATTATTTGATTAAAATAATGATAAATAGACTTGATAATAAAATTAATACAAAAATTCATTTAATATAAATTCTTTAATTTTTGAACACTGAAAATAAGTTTATTTACTCCAAAAAAATTTAAGTTTCACTACATTTTTATGTAAATAAATATAAGCAAAAAAATAATGTATTCAAGTATTATATTTATTGCAATAATATAATAATTGAAATGAGAAAATGAAAAATTAATATCTGATATTATATTATGCGGCCTAGAATGAAAAACTAAAAAAAAAGTTCAAAATCACATCATTCTAAAAGTATTGTTAATGAAAATATTTGTACTAATAAAATAAACAGTTTTTGGAAAAGAAAGTATATAACTAGGAATATTAATTCAAACCGACCTTGAAAATTAGATCCTGATATGTATATGAGTCGGAATAAGTATTTAAACTATGTTTATTAAAATAATATCATCGATTCATGATGAAATGTTTTATATAAAAACAACAACCATTTAATCTTAAGAGGATACTAATTATTATAAGCTATTTTACTCCAAAGAATCCAAACGCAATAATCTTTAGTCACAATTATTAAAATATACATATTAATGAATACTATTAAACGATTTTTTAAAAATCCTTTATTTGAAATTATATTTGATGTATATTAAATTTTAGGAAAATAAGATTGATAATGATAATTCATATTCAAATTATTATCTCACAATACTTTTATTAACCCTGTAGTTAAAATTCAAAGACTGATTTATTTAAAACTGTATAAACAAAATTTACATAAAATTAATTAAAAAATATATGGAAAATAACATTTTATTATTAATTCTATTCTAGTTCCTGCAAATATTGTGATAAATAGAAAATAACTTATTTGTTTGCTACATTTTCATTAAATTTAGTATTTATCGTTTATTTGATTGTATTTTTCAGACACCATAATGCTTTAGAATCATTCATTGTTTACTAAATATTATCAAATGAAGGTAATTAAGTTATGGAAAGAAAAACAGATCCTGTTTATTTTATAATCTTTGAAGAATAGACCTATAAATTCATTTAAACTTTATAATAAAAGCTAATATTTTAATATGCAAAATATATGTATATAGAAAAGGAAGGATTTATAAATGATATTTATAAACAATTTTATACTAAAAAGTATTAATAAAAATTGGTTATAAATGTGCTTGTATTATTTAAAAATAACGTTTCAGTCAATTCGTACAACTGATAAATGAACTATTAAAAGTTTTAAATTTTTGAAAGATTTTCAATAAGTTTCATACGACAAAAATATCTGTTAATTAATGTTTAAAAGTAACCCGATATAGAATCATATAGAAGTTTTATTGGCATTTTTAAATATAAATAAATTTTTGAATTAATTTCTACATTTAAATATAGAATGTTTATCTGAATTTATATTGTAAAATTTTAAACAAAAAAGTAAAGTTTATATTTTTACATTTTATTTAGTATCCAATCATCTAGAGCAGAGGTGTCCAAACTACGGCCCGTGGGCTGAATATGGCCCGGCAGGGACTTTTCCCGGCCCGCGAAACTTTAAAAAAGTTGCGTAAACATAAATGTAGCATGCCGCGTCGGTATTTATCTCGCTTTTTAAGGATGCATTTGGTAAGAATGACCACGGTAGTACGCTCAAAAATGTACAGTTTGGCTTCAAGTTTTTTCGGCAGTCGGTATAGTAAGTAAGACGCTCAACTAAATAAAAGATTTTGCACTTTGACTTTGCCATGGATGTGCTGATCAA
>CAKKLC010007012.1:1421-12827 GCA_918559645.1 Ceratonova shasta | reverse complement strand
CCCCCCCCCCCTAAACTTTTTAATATAACCTATTATTATAAAAATGTATTCCCGTAATAGAATAACAATTTAGTTATTTAGCAGAAGTATTAAATTATATTAATAAAAGATTTTAATGCTTTTAAGCTAAAAAAAAATGATTTCCTTAGCCATATCAAACCTACACGGATGAAAAATATTTAAAATCCAACTAAAATTAGTTGATATTTAGTTGTCGAATTTAAACTTTTATTTTTTATTGCTATTTTATTAGTTAAAATATGAAGATATAAATAAATTTATAATTTAAATTTTTTTACCATCTTTGTATATATTTGTAAGCAAACATTTAAAGAAATAAATAATAACTAATTATTTTGATTCAGATTAATAAATGTACACGGATACTATTGCGATTGGAAACAATTTTTTTGAAGCATATTTAAAATTATTTGAAATTACAAAATAACTGTTCCCACTTTTATTAAATTTTATCATATTAATGTTAAATTTAGTTTCTAATAAATCAATAAAATTATTTGTTCATAAATTTTCTGGTAATTGATTTAGAAAATAAATACAAAGATTTATAATTAAATTTTATCTTAGTACTAAAATATTTTAAACGAAGATTTATTAATGTTTTTTTTAAATTATAATTAGGTTTTTTATACAACTATTCTACTCAATTTCTATAAAAAGTAGTTATAAATCAACAAAAGTTTGGCCATGTATAGTTTTTTATAAAGAAAATTATAGTCTGAAAGAAATATTTGAAAGTATTATTGGTTAAATGCGGAAACAACGTGTTTTGTACAAAATAAAAATCGACTTGTATAAAAAAAATTAAATTTTAATTAAACTTATGATTGCTTTATATCAACTAATTCTATTGTTAAATTAAAAACAGAATTCTTTCAAAAAATCAGCTTTTATTGTAGTTAATACCTTCTTTCTTAATTTAATCTCCCACATGATACAATTATTTACTGATACAACTGCTTGAGTATTTGATCCTGTAGAAAAAAAAAGGAGTATTTATGACACACTGTGTCATAAATATAAGAAAATGAAGAAAGTTTTTAGTAGGACCTATGTTCGTCAGTCCAAATAATTGAATTTGCAGCTACCTGTGAACAAATTATTGGAACCAACGTATTCTGCTGATTATTTTTCATAACAGTAGCGAAAATTCTTGTCACATTTTAACTGATAACTTCAGCAATAACTAAAGCATCTGTTTTGTTTTCGGTTGACCTACCTCGGTGACTTTTCTATTTGTAGTTTAACATGGTTTCGTCAATTTCTACAAGTACACTAGGTCCATTAAATTTATTACCACTAAAATTTTGAAAAAGCATCAAGTCTTTGAGCATTTTTAAAATTTTTTTCAATTGTTATATCGTCAAGATCCAGTGATTTTTTAATGATAAATTCGCTTAGGTTTGTGGAATACTTAAGAATAACTCGAAGTATTGCAAAATTATTAATTCGGTAATGTTGAAAGAAAGAGCCGTATCGCAAAGAAAATATTTTTCATAATTTTTATAAGTAGGAGTAAATATCTAAGGCAAAGTTGTCAATGTTGCGTAAATATTTTCTAAATTTACACGGATTATTGCAGAGTTGACAATTTTATTCTTTTTTCAAAAAACGATTTTCAAAACAAAAGTCGATTAATTATCTTTGATTTTTTCGGATAATACTTTCCTCAAATTGGTTTGGTGTCATCGTGTATTCTAGATGTATTAATTTTTTAAAAAATAAAAAACAATTGATCGGTTTAAATCGGGGAAAAAATAGACTTGATAAAAAATTTATAACTAAAATAAATGTACTTAAATTCATAAAATAATTAAACATTTATTTTAAAAGATTTAATTAAAAACAAAATAAATAAATGCCTTAAAAACATTTATTCGTTTAACCTTAACATAATTAGCAAATTATTGATTCTTTTCCATTTTTAAATAAAATATTCCTAAAAAATTTAATCAAAATTACGTTAAGATTCCTTGTTTATTCCCTTTTTTTCTGCATAAAATATTTTGACCTGGACAAAAACCCTTCAATATCTTTTGTATGAATTTCTGGTCGGAATGGGTCTACAAAATGCAATTAATAATTAATTATCTCGTGAGATGAATTTATAAAATTACGTAGTGCCACTCCGTGTGCCCTCTAATCATCTATTATTATTAAACTTCCCGGTAAAAATGTATAATCATTATTGATGTAATTGTATTAGCGTTTCTGTTTTCCACTGGAACCATAAAAACATTTTTGGTCTCTCTTTGCAACACCAGCAACAAATTATTTCTGTTCAAGCAACCGTCCTTTTTTATAATTGCAGCTTGAAAAATAAATGTGGACAATTTAAACAACTTTTGACTAACCATCAATATTTATTCCTCAGATTCTTTGCTTGTGTTTTGACATGTAATCTAACATCAATTCTCAAATTAACGATAACCAACTGCTGGATGTATTGCTGTAAACCGATAATTTAGAAGCAACTTCAACATGCTCTATACCATTCAAATAATTAAAAACTCTTTAATTAATGTTTTAAATTATGATTTACTTTCACCAAAAAAACTGTTTTTTCAATTGAAAATGTATTAGTGCAAGGGCATTTGCACACCCAACTATACTTATTAAGGCATTTTTATCCTTGAAATATGAGATTTATAAATTGATTCCACATTTTGTACATTTTTGAATATTTTCATTCAATTTAAACATGGCCATATATTCGTTTGCTGTATTTTGTGTTTTAAAACTTGCTTCTAGATAAGATAGCGTTATTTTGGTATCGATAAGGCTTTTCGAGCTTATTATTCTGCTTGGGAGATTATTGGTTTTTTTGCTAATTTAAGCATACAATTTTTTAATTGTAATTTAAAAAATTTTATTTTTTCCAAAAACACGTTATTTTCCGCATTAATCCATTATTGCTTGTAAAAATTATATTTTAATGTTTTAAATATATTTTGTGTGTTTGATATAAACACATTTCGAACTTGTTTAAAAATTGGCTTTATATATATTTTAAATTAGTATTAATCATTTAAAACCTCTGTTTTTTTAATTTTCTTACTTTTATCAATTCATTATGGATTATTTCATATTTCCTTACATAAAAATATAATTTGTTGACCTTCTTAGCATTCAATAATTTATCTACAGAAGTAATTAAAAATACTGATAAACAAATTAAAAATTACTTTTTATATTATTTAATTGTAACATTTTTTTTTATTTCTTCTAGAAATAATGATTATATTATCGATTGTGATTTCTTATCAGAAGAGCAAAATATATGTTATTTTTAATTATGAAATTTAAAAACTTATGTTATAATAGAAAATATAAAAATTTTCTAACAAGCTTACTTTCTAAATATACATATTATATGTTTTTAAGTTTGGAATGACTTGAATTTGATATCTAATACAGCTCTATTATTGATTCTTATACTATTTTGAACGTGATAAAATCTATTTTACGAATAAAATAATATAATTTGTAACATTTTCTGTATGTTTTCATTTTATTTTTAAATACTAACATTTTTTTTATTAAGATAGAAATATTCTCAAGTTTTAACAAAAGTTTTTATACTTTAATTGAACCAACCTTAACTAATAGATTTCACTATGTATTCATTTATTTTTTGTTTCCTTTTTCCTTATTATCTTTTTGACTACAACCCCTTTTATAATGATCAAATTCATATTCTAAAACTAGATAATAAGAATTAAAAAAACCTGTTAAGATCTTAGTGTCTTTATTAAATTATTTTTAGATCATGAGGATCATAAAATTAGCTAAAACGTCTACAAGAGAAAATTTTGCTTGTAATGATCAATCTTGTATATTCTTAAACCTTAATCTTACTTTACTGGGTATCAATACTAATTTTTATTTAGAAGTTTTGAGACTGCAATCTTAACAACATGTACGTCTCTATTATTTGAATCATTTTTGTTTTTGAAATCATCAACATTAAATAATTCTAGTATTAATTACATTTTTAAGATCTTTACTTGATAAAAAAGCTAAAATGAAACAAAAATCTTAATAAAAAAAAATCTTTTGATTTCCTACAAAAAATTTTAAACAAATAAATCTGTTTATTTTTTAAAAAATAAAAATTGATATTAAAATTTGTTTTAAATTTATCGATAATAATTTTGTTAGTAATCACCAGGACCCAAATGATTCCACGGCTAAAAAAAGAAAATTCCGCAGTAAATTTTAGATATCCTGCAAATAAGTTTTTATAATGTTTTAGTAAAATAAGAAAGATATATTAGAGAAATTAAAAATTTTTATTGGATTAAATATAGCTTCATAAGGCAATCAATATTTTCTGGAAGTAAAATCTTTTGGACGGCTTTAATAGATTCTTTAAATTACTAAACTATCGTTCAACTTCTGCGCTACTTATTGGCAAAAAAAGATTTTTATTGCATGTTTGAGAGCTGTTGCAGCTTTAATTTTAAAGAAATCTAAAAGTCAGAAGGATTAAACAAGTATTTTGTTTTAAAATAAAAAAAAAATTATTCCTATTCCTTTTCTTCAATCGTATCTGGAAAGTTTAAAAATGTTTTGCTTGTATAAAATTGGTAGTTTTAGCAATTTGTTGGCACAATTCTAATACTCTTATAATTTTTTATTAAATGAATTGATGGCTGTCTGATTGGGCTTGAATAAGACTTCAGCTTAATATATGCATTTGAATCTACGTTGTCTTGAATTTGCACAAAAATAAAATCAAATTTTTAAATTAAACTATTAAGCTTATTATAGATTGATGCAATCCAAATATTCCTACTTTGCTATTTTTAAATTAAATCATAAAGCTCATTATTTATTGATGTAATGCAAATAGTCCTACTTTGCTATAAAAATTTAAATAATCAATCTAATTATAGATTGATGTAATGGAAATATTCCAACTTTGCCATTTTTAAATTAAATCATAAAGCTCATTATTTATTGATGTAATGCAAATAGTCCTACTTTGCCAGTTTTCATTTAAATCATCATTCTAATTTTAGATTGATTTAATGCAAATATTCCTACTTTGCCATTTTTTTCAATTAAATTTATTAAATCATTACAATTTGTTGCCATCAGATTAATTTGTGCTTCTAAATTTTCATCCATTAATGGAATATTAAGATATACTACCGCTTTGGTTTCAATTTCTTTATTCAACTCCTTTCAGATAAACTCCGAATAAAACTTGAAATAAAAATTAAGGCATTTTATCGCATTAAACCAAGAAGTCTATCTGGTAATAACTGATTCCGGTGGGTGAGACAAATTTTGAATACTGAGATCACTTAAAAATCTTATATATCTATTTCTTCTTCATGAACATTTTACAAATATTTATATCATCAAATATACAGATCTATCAATTAATGGCTAACAAGTTCAGATTGCAGTTCCTGATAATGCTAATACGTGAACCAAACAATTTAAATGATAGCTCTTTGATCATAATTTAGATAAAATTTCATTCTATGCCTTTTTTTAAATAAATCGCTCCATCAGTTACAAACAGAATAATGTTGTAAGGTTAACATTGTAAATGGAGCAGTATTGATTTACAGCTTGTAAAACTGTACCTAAGTTGCATTTTTCTATGATAAAGGTTTGCACTATAAAGCTATTTGTTCAACTTCGTCCGATGATTCAAAGTAGCCTAATTTTTAAATAAAATATTTAGTATCGGCCTGTTCAAAATATCTGTAGATTTATCTGCTATAATTGCTATAAAGGAATCCTTATTAAAAATACTATTTATTAAACTTGCATACAAGAAATTACCTCTGGTAAGTATTTTTTTGTAAGCCATTTTGAACCAGTAATATATCCTTAACCTTGGATGTATTTTGCTAAAATTCCCTTAATGGCAGGATTTTGTATTTTTTCTATTGAAATATTGCATTTTACCAAGATTTCTACAAGATCTAATTGCAAATTTTTGCTATATTCTTGTGATTTATTAATGTCTTTAATCATTCATTTAATATATCTCTGTCTATCATTAATGCCATTTTGCTTCAACTCATTAAATTTTAGAAAATTTCTTGCGTGTTTTTAACTTTTTTAAGGGTCATTTATTGTTTATTTTCGTAAATGACAAACTGATCTGTTACATGCTTTGCAAAACAAAATCATTATATAAATAAAATAAATCATCCCAAACTCCAAAACGCAAGTTCTTGCTGATTTTGTTGACAAATGATTGCTCTTTTTTAAATAAACATTTCAACAGTAACAAAAAAAATTTTGAAATAAAAAAATCGAATTCCGCGGAATCCTGTGGGACCTAGTAATAAAATATAAAATTATTTAATTATAATTTAATTTGACAAAATTTTTAATTTTTTATAATAATTACAAGATTGAGCAATTAATAACTATATAAAAAATAGTTTATAAGAAAATAAGTCTTGAAATTGATATTTTTTATAAGGTATCAGTACTCCATGATTATTAATCGTTATTATACTAGTTACCTATAATAATTACAAATAATTATTTTATTTCAAAACATTTGAACTTGTAAACAAATTTATTTGAGATAATTTAACAATAAATATTCATAAAATCACAATTATTAAACTTAATATATATTAATATATATATATTTATAATGCTTATTGTTGGCATGTTTTCTATATATATATATAAATAATTTGTTGATATTAGCTAATTTTAATATTTTAGCTTTTTTAGTAAATATAACCCAGGCTTAATACTTAAAATAACTAGAATATTTTAAAAATATTACACTACAAAATGATTTTTAAATCAGCTATTTATAATATTGAAAAAATTCTTAAAAAATGTTTTTTATATCATCTATTCATAATATTTAAAAAAATTCTTAAAAAATGTTTTTTATATCATCTATTCATAATATTTAAAAAATTCTAAAAAATGGTTTTGATATCAGCTATCCATAATATTTAATAATTCTTATAAAATGCTTTTAATATCAGCTATCCATAATATTTAATAATTCTTATAAAATGCTTTTAATATAAGCTATTCATAATATTAAATAATTCATAAAAAATGTTTTTAATGTAAGCTATCTATAATATTTAACAATTCATAAAAAATGTTTTTAATATCAGCTATCCACAATATTTAATAATTCATAAAAAATGTTTTTAATATCAGCTATCCATAATATTTAATAATTCTTATAAAATGCTTTTAATATAAGCCATTCATAATATTAAAAAAAATGTTATAAAAAATGTTTTTGTTAGTATTCTTCTACATATATAATACATAAAAATTATTTTTTTTAGGATCCACATTTAAAAAAGATAGGACTTGAATAATAATATTTTATTATGGCATTTCATATATTATAAGATGAAAATATTCAAAATTTAAACTATTTTTAAATATTTCATGTTAATCTTAAGTAATATTTATTTATTTATTTTTTCAACTTATTTTTCTTTTATAAAATCTACAAATTTTTAATAAAATAAAACTCCTAATTATGAGAGAATATTAGTATCAATATGCCGAACCATTTTCTTTTATATATAATTGTTTCTTCAGTTATATAAAACTAATTAATTATTTTACCAGTAATAAATAGGACGATCAAAAAATTTTAGCGTCGATGGAAACAAATCTAATAGTTATTTGCTATTAAAAACTAATTTTGCAAGGTAGTCCATTTTATCAGTTTTTCCAATCGTTTTCTAAATCTAATTTCCTAATAAATCATACTTTACACTTGGATAGAAAAATAAATATGTTTTTTAGTTTGTATCTTTGTAGTTCAGTATTATTAAGAAGATCGACATTCTGGCTAAATGTTATCTTGAACACTAGTTGGTGCATTTGAGTGTAATTATATCTATAAACATGAAACTAAAACTATTTAAAATAAATTATATTCATTATTATAATAACCTATCATTACTTAATTAAGGTATGTTATGTTTATTTTTAAAAATAATTATTCAACTGCAATCTTTAGCACAATAACTAATCACAATTTTAAACTATTCACATTGAGATTACTTTAAAAATGAATAATTGTGAAGATCAGATAGACATTATGAGAAAATAGAGAATATCTTAAAATAATAATGGGTTTATTTTTAATGTAGCTAATGAAAAAAAAATAAATCAATAAAGTATGTATACATTTTTTAAGTTTTTGATTCAAGTATATTTTAAATATCATTATTTATCCTTTTTGAGGCCAAAAATAAGTATTTAGAAGAGAAAAATTTTATAAATAAACTTGAAAGTGACTGAGAAAAAACTCAAAAATGTTGTAGAAAATTCCTCAGATAAATGGATATTTATGGATATAATTAATTAAAAGAAAAAATTGTAGACAAAATATAGTTTTTTAAATTAATAAATCAAGAATAACACTTCAAAAATATTTTAAAGATAGATTACATATAAATTTCAAAAATTAGTGTTAACAAAGTTCTTTGAAATTGTTAGCTTACATATTTCCCAAAACCCTAATAAATTTTTAACATAATTATTATTTTATAAAAATTTTTATCCAAAATGTGAATACAGGTATAAGAACTTAATAATTTTGTTCTGAAATATATGATCTTTAAAATACTAATACAAATATATATAGTAAATAGATTATTAAAAGGAACATAATAGTAATTATCAGAAAAGAATTATTTTATTTAGAAAAATATATACAATTTCTTAATTAAAATATATTTGATTATTTTTTTTTAAATAAATATCGATAATATTTATATATTTTCTATAAAGTATACTCTATCATGTATTTAGCATCAATTCACGTTATTTGTTTTTATCTCTATAACTTTCTTAATAGTTACATAAATACTTTATACATTATTTTTAATGAAAATCTTCTATTCCAAAATATGAGTAACAATAATTGTTCTTTAAAATTATCTTGACTATTTTCAAGATTGAATTTTAATTAACAAAAACTTGATTCAAAAATAGTTTTATCATATAATATGTCTACTCCAGTATTTCTAAAGCATATATGATCTATGCTCACTTAAACAATAAAAAATTTTTGAGTGCCATTACAAAAAAAGTTATTTTAGAAATATATGGTTTAAATGTATATAAATTATAATAATATAAAAATTCAATACTTTCCAGAATCAATATTTTAATAAAATCTAAAAAATTAAAAACTTGTATTATTTCGAAAAAAGTCCTATGCCCCACCGCTGAGCCCTACCTTGGTACACTGGTCTACTCTATTCTTCATAAAAAATATAGATTTTAATGAGTTCAATATGAATAAGACCGTATTTGAAATAAAGTCATATGAACTTGAATAAAGTATAATTTCTGAAACATTTCTTGAATTTAAAATAGGTAAAATCATATTAATCCACATTTTTGATTGTGTAAATATTTGATATTTCATAAATCATTCAATTTGAGGGTAGTCATATCTAAATCTTCTATATCCCATAGTTAATTATCTGTAATTAAATGCATTTTTGAAAATCAAAATAATACGATCTAAGATCGAATTCGGATATTTTTTAAGGCTAATGTACAGTTTG
The DNA here is from genome assembly GCA_918559645.1 of Ceratonova shasta. Lineage (NCBI taxonomy): Eukaryota > Metazoa > Cnidaria > Myxozoa > Bivalvulida > Ceratomyxidae > Ceratonova > Ceratonova shasta. Next base: position 3,255 of record CAKKLC010007012.1, on the reverse strand, counting down.
TGGAAAACTTTCGTACATCTTCGTAATAATGGCGGGTGGTGATTTCTTATTTAGTATTACTTTAGAAAATATAGACGAATTACGTTTTGAACATTTATATTTGCTAAATGATAATTTAACATGTATCAATTTTCTAAAAAGCTTAAATTTATTACAAAATAATTTTAAATGTACAATATGTAACGACTACATGACAACTTATAAGCACCATGGCAAATATGGTTTCATTTATAATTGTATTAAATGTAAAAAAAAATTCTCAATTAGAAATAATTCATTCTTTCAAAATTTATCCCTTTCATTAAAACAATATATTTTCAATTATTTTATTCTACAACAACGATATTACGAATTATGAGCATATCATGAAGAAATGTCTTATTGGCAGCAATAGTACTGTTTGCGATTGTTTAATTTTATAAGGGATGTATACATTAATTACTTTGATGGCAATCATGATATGATTGGTGGATATGGAATTATTTTTCAAATAGATGAAACCAAGTTAGTAAAAAGAAAATACAATGTTGGTACTTATTAACATTTTAATTTTAGGAAGAATTCTTGCTAATCAGGACTATTGGATAGTGAGCTGAATTGACGAGTTGGGCAAAATGTTTATGCATTTGAAAACTATCAGAAGTAGAGAAATTACGAAAAGAATTATTTTCCAGAATGTTGCGCTCATATCAATTATTCATACTGAAGGTTGGGCTGTGTACAATAGATTGACAGATCTTGGTTTTACCCACTAGGTCGTAATACAAGATCAAGAATTAGGCTAAATTGCACTTTAGGCATCCAAAATGCGTCTGCGCGAACAAATAGGAAAAAATTCACATATTGTACAAATTACGATCACGCGAAAATGGAGGAAAATTATTTTAATATTAAGAATAAATATTCTATGAATATGTTCGATCTAAATGATTTAAAAAAGTTGACAGCATTGACATTTGAAATTCTTCAGAAATTGCATATCAAATACCAGTAATTAGAATATGTTCAATTTGCTCAATTTTAATGTATTTGCAAAAATTCAGCAGAAGCATTGACGGATTTGCATTTAGGTGTTCAAAATGCAAAAAGCGCATTTCCATTAGAACGGGAACATTTTTTGAAGGATCACATTTAACACTTTTTCAAATATTTTCGTTTATTTACATGGAAGTTAAGAACATAAATATGACTGTAATTAATTAATGAATCAATTAGATATAACATCAGAACATACAATTGTTGATTGGTCTAATTTAGTTAGAGAAGTATATATTGAACAATTTAATATTTCAGAGAAAAAATTGGTGGGCCATAAATCGTAGTTCAAATAGACGAATCTAGGATTTAAAAAAGAAAATACAATGTTGGTCATATTTTAGTGAACCAAAATGTCTGGGTTGTTGGTGGGGTGGACGAAAAAAATAATGTATTTATGGTTATAACTGAGTTAAGAAACCAATATATATTAAATAAGATTATATTAGAAAATGTAGAAATTGGATCTTATATTGTCACTGATGGATGGAAGGGTTATACAAAGCTCACAGAGTTAGTTTTCCAACATAATATTTTAATACATGATAGAATGTTTGTTAATCAAAATGGATTCCACACTAATAAATTGGAGACGGTTTGGGGAGCTGTGAAGAGAAAATTTCGTTATATTACAAACAAGAGAACAGAAATGATCAATTCTTATATCGCGAAATATATATTTGAAAAAAAAATTCGCAGAAAAACGATTATCTGAATTTATTAAAACTATTAATATGATTTTTTTTATTTTAACATTCTTAATAACTTTGTTTGCGCAATTGCATTTGGTGTGCCTAAA
>CAKKLC010007011.1:403-15062 GCA_918559645.1 Ceratonova shasta | reverse complement strand
GAGATCAGTTAATAAATATACAAATCACCTAATAACAATGATAAAAGTATTCAATGACTCCAGATTTCTGTTACAACTGTGTTAATACTCATAAGATCAGTTAATAAATATACAAATCACCTAATAACAATAATAAAAGTATTCAATGACTCCAGATTGCTGTTACAAATGTGTTAATACTCATGAGATCATTCAATAAATATACAAATCACCTAATTACAATGATAAAAGTATTTAATAACTCCAGATTGCTGTTACAAATGTGTTAATACTCATGAGATCAATCAATAAATATACAAATCACCTAATAACAATGATAAAAGTATTCAATGACTCCAGATTTCTGTTACAACTGTGTTAATACTCATGAGATCAGTTAATAAATATACAAATCACCTAATAACAATGATAAAAGTATTCAATGACTCCAGATTGCTGTTACAAATGTGTTAATACTCATGAGATCAGTTAATAAATATACAAATCACCTAATAACAATGATAAAAGTATTCAATGACTCCAGATTGCTGTTACAAATATGTTAATACTCATGAGATCAGTTAATAAATATACAAATCACCTAATAACAATGATAAAAGTATTCAATAACTTCAGATTGCTGTTACAACTGTGTTAATACTAATGAGATCAGTTAATAAATATACAAATCACCTAATAACAATGATAAAAGTATTCAATGACTCCAGATTGCTGTTACAAATGTGTTAATACCCATGAGATCAATTAATAAATATACAAATCACCTAATAACAATGATAAAAGTATTCAATGACTCCAGATTTCTGTTAAAACTGTGTTAATACTCATGAGATCAATTAATAAATGTACAAATCACCTAATAACAATAATAAAAGTATTCAATGACTCCAGATTTCTGTTACAAATGTGTTAATACTCATGAGATCAGTTAATAAATATACAAATCACCTAATAACAATGATAAAAGTATTCAATGACTCCAGATTTCTGTTACAACTGTGTTAATACTAATGAGATCAGTTAATCTTGCAATGACAGATAATTAGAGAATTTTTATATTTTTATTAGATTTTAAATGGACGAAAAAACTAAATTGAAGTCCATAAATATGTAATTAAACTTATTGAAGAAAAAAATAATCATCCATTCAAAAGTAGAAACATGATATTTCATTAATATTTAATGCATATTTATCTAAAAAATTTAATGTTTGGATGATAGTTATAACAACTTATAAAAACCTGTTTTTGTAGTTCTTTCTATTTCTTGTAGATTTTTTAAAACTTCATTGACTTGTTACTATCAGTGTAGTACAATTTTAAAGATTACTGCATATAATAAAGCAAAAAAAAATATAATGGAGTAAATTTAAAAGATAAGAATTTGTGCTTTAGGTGTATTTTTAATATATAACTTTATTGTATATGACATATTTAGGTAAAACTACTTAAAATTTAATACTAAGATTGATTTAATATGATATTAAATCATGAACATTAACATTCATTAGTAAGAAGTAGAAAAAATACATGATATAATATTATCAATAATTGTATTATAACTTTTTTCATATAACAATGAAGCAGCCATTTTATCTGAATGGTGCTTTAAATTCTACTTTGATATTTATACGAAAAATAAAATGTTATTATTCATAGTAGATTTAAGTGATGAAATCTTTTGAATATTTTACTTAAACTTTAAAAATTATGACTACTATTTTTACATAGTTAATTTATAAAACGATATTGTACATATTAGATTGTTAGTTAATGACATTTTAATTTTCATTACAAAAAAGCGCAAAAATTAAAGTTGACTGTGTTTTATTGTTTTGATTTCATATTTTAAATTTTTTTTTTATTAATTTTCCACAACCATAAACTGTTTAAAGTAAATTTCTATTACATTAAAATTTCAAGTTACACAATCACTAAATCAGTCTTCAAAAGTCAACTTTTTCTATTTATAAACCTTAATTTTTATTGTTTAAATTTTGTATATAAAAGTAATCAAAGTAACATCTTTTGGTGCATATGGTATATTTTTATTTGATTTGCTATCAATTACTTCAACATACAGTCTCTACGAATTATTTTGTATTGAAATATCAGAATATATAACTTTTATAAATTTTATGATTATTAATTGTTAAAATTTCATCAATTTGAACAAAAAAAGTTCATAAACTAATATCTTGTCAATAAATGTTTCAAAATATTAGCTTTTTTAATTAATTTTCTTTTTTGCATTTCTTCTTCATAATATTTATTGCATCAAGGCTTATGAAATTTATAATACAATATTTTTTTATAGAAATCTTTCTATACAAGCACAATATATATCATATCATGAAGTAGAATTCTCTATAATGGTCATAAAGCTACTAAAGATAATAATTCAAAATATTAATTATTTGTTGATATAAAAGTATAAGAATGAAATTTAAAATTAAGTTAATTAAAACATAAGAAAATTACTTTAATGTTTAAATTTTTCTTCTAAAAGCAACATTTTTTCAACACGTTTAGGCATACTAATTACGAGAATCTGTAAACGGGGTGTTCATACAATGTTTGTTTGTTTTAACAAAAAGATCATTCTTATTTGCAGATACAAGTTCTGCAATGTTTTTCTGTTTAAGACTAAATTTTTAATTGGACAAGGGTCTGATGATTGAACAGACCGTTTCAAAATGTTATTATTATTTATTAATAGAAATTTTATTGAATACCTTGATTTATAGTATTAACGTTTAGAATGCAAAACCTGAATTCGTATTCATCATCTCTTAAGCTTTGTATAAATTTGTACTTAAAAATCGATTATAACTTATACTATCCACAGTTTAATCTAATAAATAAAATCATTAGACTTTTCAATATGATAAACATCTTCACATAGCTTCAAAATATTTTTTAAAGTGTGAAATCAACAAAAAATTATTGTTTATATTTTCTCTTGCAACAAAGCTTGATAATTTAAATCTACAATAATATTTTAAGATTAATATGAAATTTAGGTAATGGCTAATTTTTTATTTTTGAAACTTAAATCTGTTACTAATATTTTATGGGAGTTTATAGAGAAGGAATAAAAACCTTTAAAACTTAAATTTCTCAAACATTCTAATGTAATATTTTTTATGTTGGATTTTTTATATTTCGTAGTTTAGTCCAACTTATATCGTTTTTTTTAGTGAAGATTGACTATAGTTTTCAAACTTTAATAAAAATTGCTACATTTTCACCCTTAACAATTCTAAAAAAATTAGATATCTAATTCAAGTGTTCATCATTTAAATAAAGGTTTTATATTATACTTAAAATTAACCCTGATTATTAAGCTAACTATACCTACGCTAAAGGTTATGATGTAGATAATTGAAACTGAGGAGAAAACCATGGAATATTTGCTCGAGAACGGAGTTTTATCTCACCCCTTAGTGTGTGTCAATTAATCAGGAACGATACGACCTCGTGACAAAAAATCCTACAATGCAGCAAAAGAGAATGTAGAAAAAGTACATCTATGCTGAACAACAGTTTTTTTGCAGGCTCAAAGCTGAATCTCACCCAGCAGCTGTATCTTTGCTACTCCTTATGATCAAAAGCTAGCAACACTACGATACAAGTCTTCACCAGTCATGGATTAAAGATGATAACCCAATATCCGACAAAGATAAGGCAATTGTTAGCTTCTAACCTGAAAAGCAGGCGCAAAAAACTTGGTTGCAGCGGTATTACGGTGGAAATCAAAGAATCCAAGTTCCAAGTAGTCAAATAGCACAGAGGTCACCATGTAGTAATGTATGTTTAGTAGAAGGCGTTGAGAAAACAAAACAGAGAAGAATATTAATGGAAGTGGTAGATTCTCGAGATCAAACAACCCTGATTAATCAAATCAAGAAGCATGTCGAAGAAGGATGAACAGTTAGAATGGATCTTAGGAAAGGATATAAGAACCTGAGAAGAGCAATAAACGTGATGTATGAAACTGTAAATCACAGTTTATACTTCAAGGATCCTGCAACTGTTATCCGTACTATACCATTGAAAGTACATGGTTTGGTGTAAAAGTAAACATTTCATCACCGAAAAGAACCAAGAAATATATAGAAGGCAACCTAGTTGAACTATTTTAGAGTAGAAAGAACTAATGAAACATCTGGGAAGCATTTATAAGTCTTTTAAGAGAGTGCATAACTAATTAAATTGATAACATTTATTTATTTTGTTGAAAAACTGCAAAGGGTGACAAATTTTTCAATTTTAATTAAAGTGTGAAACCTATAGTAAAACTTAACCATTTTTTATCTACCAGAACCCTATTTCTTTCATTAATGATTCATCATTCGAATATTTTCTCTACCCTGTATACTCTTAACAGGTCCACTTTCAATTTTTTAAAAAATACCTTTTTTGTTCAAACTTGCTTCAAAACTGAAATTTTTGTTGGACTTGGATTAATTCTTGAAATAATAGTGGACATTATGCTTAATTTTTTTCATGGTTATTCAAATTTTTTTTTACGCAAAAATCTTTAAATTTTAGCTGATGAAAACAGAATTCAAATATTTTTTCCATTTTTTTCGAGTTTGATGAAAAACGAATCTTATGATTAACCATTTTAAACTCAATAAACAGTATAGCTAGTTTTTTTTTCGTTTTTCACTATATAGTTTCATTAAAATGATTTTAGAAACATTTTGCTACCTTTTTGGGTAATAATTTATCTTAATGAAATAACAGGGAATTTTAAAACATTTTTAATTATAAAATTATTGATATAAATACAATTAATTTATTGATTTATTGCTTTAACGTCTTGGATTGTAAGATTTCATCAAAATCAAACTGGTTTTTTAGTTAAAATCTTTTATATCTGGAATAATTTAAAAATTAATATAAATGATTGATTGAATAATTGATTGATTGAATGATAATTTCAATTATTTAAATTTTATCTACATTCTGTAATTTGATTTTACATAAATACAATGTTATGAATGTAGTTGATATTTATTGTAATTAATATTTCAATAAATTTAGAGTTTGAATCCATATGAAATTAATAAATAAAATTATTTTTTAATATTTTTAAGAATAATTCTAGTATTTAGAAAAGTGATAGTAATCATAGTAAAGTAATTTTTATTTAAGTGACTTTTCCGTAAAGAAAAAACTACATGATAATTAATTTAGTATGTAAAGTTTTATAAATTTAGAATTCCGGTTTATGCATTATGTAATGTATTAAATTTTTAAAGGCAGTAGTCACCCTTAAATAAAAATCTCTCAAATTTATCATAAATTTGTGTATAATCTTATAGTATATAATAATAAAATGGATAATATTATCATTTAAATAAAATGTTGAAATAAAGAAATATTATGTAGACGATATTGGATTTTTGTATGAAAAGATTGCTCAAAAATTCAATGAAATTTAATGACAATATCAGTATTCTTACAATAAAAATAAAATGTTGAAATAAAGAAATATTATGTAGACGATATTGGATTGTTGTATGAAAAGATTGCTCAAATATTCGATGAAATAATATAATATTATGTAGATAATATTGGATTTTTGTATGAGAAGATTGCTCAAATATTCAATGAAATAATAAAATATTATGTAGATGATATTGGATTGTTATTTGAAAGCATTGCTCAAATATTCAATGAAATAATAAAATATTATGTAGACGATATTGGATTGTTGTATGAAAAGATTGCTCAAATATTCAATGAAATAAAGAAATATTATGGAGACGATATTGGATTGTTGTTTGAAAGCATTGCTCAAATATTCAATGAAATAAAGAAATATTATGGAGACGATATTGAATTGTTGTATGATAAGATTGCTCAAATATTCAATGAAATAATAAAATATTATGTAGATGATATTGGATTGTTGTTTGAAAGCATCGCTAAAATATTCAATGAAATAATAAAATATTATGTAGACGATATTGGATTGTTGTATGAAAAGATTGCTCAAATATTCGATGAAATAATAAAATATTATGTAGATGATATTGGATTGTTGTTTGAAAGCATTGCTCAAATATTCAATGAAATAATAAAATATTATGTAGACGATATTGGATTGTTGTACGAAAAGATTGCTCAAATATTCAATGAAATAATAAAATATTTTGTTAAAAATATTGGATTGTTGTTTGAAAGTATTGCTCAAATATTCAATTAAATAATAAAATATTATGTAGACGATATTGGATTGTTGTATGAAAAGATTGCTCAAATATTCAATGAAATAAAGAAATATTATGGAGACGATATTGGATTGTTGTTTGAAAGCATTGCTCAAATATTCAATGAAATAAAGAAATATTATGGAGACGATATTGAATTGTTGTATGATAAGATTGCTCAAATATTCAATGAAATAATAAAATATTATGTAGATGATATTGGATTGTTGTTGGAAAGCATTGCTCAAATATTCAATGAAATAATAAAATATTTTGTTAAAAATATTGGATTGTTGTTTGAAAGCATAGCTCAAATATTCAATGAAATAATAAAATATTATGTAGATGATATTGGATTGTTGTTTGAAAGCGCTGCTCAAATATTCAATGAAATAATAAAATATTATGTAGATGATATTGGATTGTTGTATGAAAAGATTGCTTAAAAATCAAATAAATAATAAAATATTATGTAGACGATATTGGATTGTTGTTTGAAAGCATTGTTCAAATATTCAATGAAATAATAAAATATTATGTAGATGATATTGGATTGTTGTTTGAAAGCATTGCTCAAATATTCAATGAAATAAAGAAATATTATGGAGACGATATTGAATTATTGTATGAAAAGATAGCTCAAATATTCTATGAAATAATAAAATAAAATGTAGATAATATTGGATTGTTGTTTGAAAGCATTGCTCAAATATTCGATGAAATAATATAATATTATGTAGATAATATTGGATTTTTGTATGAGAAGATTGCTCAAATATTCAATGAAATAATAAAATATTATGTAGATGATATTGGATTGTTATTTGAAAGCATTGCTCAAATATTCAATGAAATAATAAAATATTATGTAGACGATATTGGATTGTTGTATGAAAAGATTGCTCAAATATTCAATGAAATAAAGAAATATTATGGAGACGATATTGGATTGTTGCATGAAAAGATTGCCCAAATATTCGATGAAATAATAAAATATTACGTAGATGATATTGGATTGTTGTTTGAAAGCATTGCTCAAATATTCAATGAAATAATAAAATATTTTGTTAAAAATATTGGATTGTTGTATGAAAAGATTGCTCAAATATTCGATGAAATAATAAAATATTATGTAGATAATATTGGATTTTTGTTTGAAAGCATAGCTCAAATATTCGATGAAATAATAAAATATTATGTAGACGATATTGGATTGTTGCATGAAAGCATCGCTAAAATATTCAATGAAATAATAAAATATTATGTAGATGATATTGGATTGTTGTTTGAAAGCATTGCTCAAATATTCAATGAAATAAAGAAATATTATGGAGACGATATTGAATTGTTGTATGAAAAGATTGCTCAAATATTCAATGAAATAATAAAATATTATGTAGATAATATTGGATTTTTGTTTGAAAGCATAGCTCAAATATTCGATGAAATAATAAAATATTTTGTTAAAAATATTGGATTGTTGTATGAAAAGATTGCTCAAATATTCGATGAAATAATAAAATATTATGTAGATAATATTGGATTTTTGTTTGAAAGCATAGCTCAAATATTCAATTTTATTTTATTAAGAATATAAGTATTCTTTAAGTTATAGTTAACAATGGCGTATGAGATGATTACGTTAATAAAAATAATATGAAAAATTATAAAGAATTAAATTGTTGGGTTGAAAATTTGAATTTCTGAATAATACTAAAATCAACAAAATCTTAAAATTTGATAACTTGTTACATTAAAATTTTCTGTTCTAAAATGTTCAGTTATATATTTGGTGTATTTTTACCATTTTTTAAAAATGCAAAGATTTTTGAAATTCATGATTTATTTAAGATTATAGCGGAATCGGAAACTTCTGCACTTAAAATGATTACAGATGGTAGATCAATCTAGTTTTAAAAGCTTTTTATATACATGAATATAATTAAACACTAAAAATTATATGAAATTTTGAAAATGTTAAAGCTTTTGCCTCAAAAAACTCATTTCTATATTTAATAAAAAAATGACATTTTTTTAAACTAGTAGTAGTCCAATCAGGCTTAAAAACTAAAAGTTATTATTTGTAAAAAATTATGTTTCCATTCAAAAAATTACTAATCTGAATTAGTCTTAATACAAACTTATAATTATAGTGTTTTTAATCTTATAAACCTGTTTATATAGTATTATAAAAATCATTTCTAAAACATACAAACAAATAACACTAAAGGTTTCAATAATATTTTCAAGTTAAGCTAAGAAAAATTGTTAAAAATTTATATTGTATATCTTTTCAAGTATTTATGATGAGTTTATATTAAAAATAACATGAGATATTTAATTTTAAAAAAAAGGCTTCTTTATTAATTTTTAGAAACTTTCAAGACAATTAAATTAAGATTATACTCTTAATGATGAAATTTCTGACAAGATAAAATATTTTGATTATTCAGTTGTAAGAGTAAATTTGTTTAAAAACAAAGTAATAAAGCAGCAGCAAAATTTTACGTATTTTTAAACTTAGAATATTATAATACTGACAATTTAAAAAAAATCTTATTAAATTACAACAAATATTTTATTACTTATGTCTTCAAAATATTCTTACGAGAAAAAAACTGTTCCATGTGTAAAACACTTCGTTTTGGCAAAAAACACCATTTTTGAAAAAATTATATTAAAACTTATTAAAATTCACAAGATAGAAAAAAGATAAAATGCTAATGACTTAAATTTAATTATTTCGATATTTTAATAAAGAAATTAATGTATTAAATCTTTTCCTTTTTCAATACGATACTCGAATAAAAACTGAATAAGCAACTCAGATTCTTTCTTACTTAAAATTCCTTGTTTTTTTCTTATAAAATATTTCTACCTAATTTACACACCTTCAATTATCTGCGTATGAACTACTGGTTCAAATGGTTCCCAAACATATACTGAATGGTTAACACATCTGTGATCATTAATGTCCAATTATAAAAGTGCTCGACTGTATGCTTTCCATTGGTGGATAATTATCAATATTGCTGCTACTACGTGTTCATTTATAATTCTTTCAATTGTAATAGCATTCCTATTTAAATCCGGAATAATTTTAGATTTTCGCGTTCCTCGCTTAATTAAACCTATGTACTACTAATCATTTATCAATATTCCCCTGTTAATTTTTACTTCAGAAGAAAAGAATTTCATCCATTTCAACTATTTTTGCGTACTGTCATCATTTATTCCACCCAACAGTTCTTGATTTTTTCACAACTAAAATCTAATTCCTTCGCCTATTAAATCGGCCCAGACTCTCGAAGTATCTCTGTCAATAGATAGTTCATAGGCTATATCAATATACTATTCAGATGATATATATTTGTATAAAACTTTAAAAAGTTTTTTCGAGTTTTAATTTATTGTTGTAAAAATAACTATCTTTCCTAATTGAACATGAATACGTACAAGGTCTCTAATACACAATATGAATTCCATCTGGATTTTTTTTGTTTTTGGTATAAGATGTGCTTTGTCTATAAAAACACTTGACGGAATTGTTTGAATTCCTTACTTATTTAAATTTCGCTAAAAATTCATTAGCTCTTTTGAAGTCTTTAAAAACGTTGTCTAAATGTGATTCATTGATTTTAATGTTCAATATATTCATTATTTGTGTGCAACAGTTCGTTTCATCGATGATACTATTTTTTGTAAGTCTTACTAATGGTAAAAATTTTGTTCAAAAAGGTGGTGTTTTCCACATATATAAAAAAACTATATTTATTTTATTATCAATTTTAAATGATTAAATCTATTTCAATAGAAAATAAAAAAATTCAAGTAATTTATTCAAGCTCAACGTATATCTAGTCTACCAATGATAAATTAAAAAGATTTTCTATCATATATACATCTATAAACCCTAAGTGCCTATAAATTCCAAATCTACACTATATTATAAATAAACATCGAGCTTGATTCTTTTATTGCTTTAAAATACTCGCTATAATTTTTATTGAATGTCTATATTCATTAAAACATTAAATTTTGATACTATCATCTAAATTAAATTATAACTCAAAAATTTCGATTCTTCAAATTTATTAAAGTAATTGAAAATCATACTTTAAATAATTTGCAACATTTATTTTAGAAACCGAAAAAATTCATCTGCATCCAACTTTAATCATTGTAGAAAAATCAAAATTTTATAATAAGTAACATGGTCACGATATAAAACTTTTAACTGATATTCAAAAACTATCAGAAATCAATTCTATAAAAATTAACTATTAAATAACAAAACTTCAAAATTATTCATTTTTCAATATAACAAACCTGGTTATAACCAAAATATCTATACTTTTACAATTTTTCCTATCAAAATATTTGTTGCCTTTCATTTTGAAGATCATAATTATCATTTTTTTATTTTTTTATCGCTTAACTTGTAAATATTTCATAAAAGCTCCCAATCATTTCATTAAATTTCCCGCCAAGTAATTTTCGTACAAATTCGTGCTTTGTAATTAACTTGGTCATATTTTATATTTTCATTAATTTTTCAGAACATTGAAAAAATCAAAACTTATTTGAAGTTGCAAGAAAAAACACTGATTATTCGTTTTCAATAAATACATGATTATTGTGATTAACGAGATCTATCGAAAGATCATGATCTAGAACGATCTCTTCTATCGCGCGATCTTCTTCTTCTGTCTCTTCTATCTCGATCGTACCCTCTGTCAGCTTCATAAGGGGATCTTCTTCTTGACTGTCTTCCCTTGGAATCATCACTATAAATATAATAAACTATACTATTTTCCCATGTAGACTCCTGGGGTAGGCGAATGAGGTTTTCTAGTAACGGAATAGTCGACACGTATACTCTTTCCGTCTATGTCAATACCATTCATAGACTCTCTGGCCTTAAATATAACATAATAGTTACCTCATCTGCATCACTCTGATGTTTGTATCTTATAAACCCGAAACCTCTCGACCTTCCACTTCTTCTATCATACACGACAGTGCACTCTTCTATAGACCCACATTTTTGAAAAATGCTCCTTAGTTGCCTTTCATCTGTGTGGACACTGAGACCAAACACACCAATACACTTGCAAGGGGTTGGATTCTCCTAAAATAAGTCTTAAAAAATTACCCTGTCAAAAGATTTAAACTTGTATCTAATTTGTATCAATTTAAAAATTACCTTGGTGATCTTGATCTTCTTCGTTTGGGAGAATCACTAAAAGATCTCCTTGGTGATTCACTGAAGGATCTTCTTCTCCCATTACTTCTAGGTTTTCTACGACCTTTATCACTAGAGGGAGATGAAAAAGATCTATCTTTTCTACCACCTGATTCTTCCGAAACTTCCTAGAAATTTAAAAAGGATCATACAGATCTTGCCATTTACTAAGCGCGTGTTATATTTTTCGCAATCGATCGCAAGTTCTTCAAGGTTTTTTACATATTTGATAATTTTTTAATTTATTTACCATGATATATAAACTTAGGTGCAGTTTTAAAAAAATAGTATTATAGAATTCGTGTTTTGCGCATGGATTTTATATAAAATAGTTTTAATTGTAAAGTTATTAAATTAAACAATACAAAATAAATCTAATTACAAAAATTGGTTGTGAAAAATTTAAAAGGGTTAATAAGATTTTAATTTAGAATTAAAAAATTATAATTTAAATTAACGAAGAATAGTTAATGGAAATTTACAAAGATAATATGATATGCTATTTTATTAAAGATCTACTATGTAAAAAAACATTAAATTTTAATCAAATTTTTTGTTAGTATTACTTGGATGTGAATAATAATAAAAGATATTAAATTAATTACGATTTTATACGAATACTTATGGGTATTGTATATGTGTTTTTATACTATTACTTGCGGTCAATAATAAAAAAAATATAATAGAATAGAATAAGTTTAGTATTTATTTTTGGTATTAAATATTATTAAGGTTAAAAGGTCATAAATAAAATATAATGATACTTTTATTAATTATTCTTGGTTATAAATATTTTACAGAAAAAAATTAAATTAATTACGATTTTATACGAATACTTATGGGTATTGTATATGTGTTTTTATACTATTACTTGCGGTTAATAATAAAAAAAATATGATAGAATAGAATAATTTTAGTATTTATTTTTGGTATTAAATATTATTATGATTAAAAGGTAATAAATATAATGATACTTTTATTAATTATTCTCGGTTATTAAATATTTTACAGAAAAAAAAATTAAATTAATTTCCGATTTTATACGAAAATTTCTTTAAATTTAATGCGTATCATCGTTCTTTTATTTCTATATGAATTACAATTACATTATAAAAAATATAAAAAAATTAAATTTTTTCAAATCCGATTTTATACGAAAATTTCTTTAAATTTAATGCGTATCATCGTTCTTTTATTTCTATATGAATTACAATTACATTATAAAAAATTAAATTTGTTTAAATCCGATTTTATACGAATTATTCTCATTATTTTTGTTTGATTACTAGTATTACTTGGGTATAAATGGTTATTAAATTATATAAAATTTATCAAGGTAATTTTCCTCTTTCATTTTCACTAATAAAATATTTTAAATATACAAATATTATTAAATTATACACAAAATATAATGGATCAAGGTTTTTTTTAAGGTCATGATAAGATATTTCTAATCGTTTTTTTTATCATTTACCTGATAATGTTAGAAGTATTTCTAGAATTAGACAAAAAAGAATTTATTACATGTTTAATGCGTAATGAACAGATAGATTCATATAAAATATGCGCTATGTATAATAAAAATCTTATTCAATAAGAAAAAAAAACTTCACCTGAAGGATTTGCTTGGAAATTTCTAAATAACGCTGGCTGTAATTACAGGAATCACGGAAGCATTAGGCAAATTCCTGGTTGAATGATTATAATGTAGGTTTTAAAAATATTTTTGTTTTTGTACATGTATTCTGGTGGGTTGCAGGTTTGCGATATCTTAAAGGTTGTTGATTTGAGTAAGTCAACCGCGCAAAAAATAATTGCATACATTAAAAAAAGATTGTTGTGCATGTTGATAGGAATTTTAAGATGCTTGGCGGTGACGGTGTAGTTGTGCAAGTCGATGAGACAAAGCTCAAATTTAATGTGAAGTCACATATAGTAAGAGGCCCTGTAAAGCAAAGTTTGGCACTGTGTATTTGTGATACAAGCTTTGTGCCAGCAAGAGGATTTTTAGTGCTAGTTAATGATAGATCAGCAATCACGTTAATACCAATAATCAGAAGAAAAGTTAGATCATAAACGACAATCGTATCAGATGAATGGCGAAGCTATAACAGTTTTAATTTATATGGTTATTTACATCTAACATTGTGTCATAAGTACAATTTCGTGGATCCAGATACAAACGTGCGTACACAGCATGTTGAAAGCTGGAACAACAAGCTAAAATTACTTATAAAATCGATGAAAGGCGAAAAAAAAAAATCATGCTAAATTTTGTTCATTATTTGACTGGTGTGAATTATACAAAAAAGAATTTTTTTTCAATTTGTTAGCTTTATTTAAAATGAATTAAAACTTTTTTAATTCTTTTTTTTCTTATCTTGCATTTTGATTTTTTGTTATCTTATCATTCTTGTGACCTCAAAAAAACCTTTATCCAATATAATGATAATTTAATTATTCATTTAGGTATTAAATACTTTTTTAATACCTAAATATTCAATTTTTATTAAAATCCGATTTTATACGATTACTGATCATAGATTATTTTATTTATACTTGAAATGAATAATAAAATGATTTAAAATATAATAATACTATGCATTTGCTATTTTTATATGTTATGTAGTTATAAAATTATTATAAATTATATCTAAATTGCACTTTAGGCACCCTAAATGCGTCTGCGCGAATAAAGAGGAAATATTTCACATATTGTACAAAGTTCGATCGCGCCAAAATGTAGGAAAATTATTTTAATATTGAGAATATAGATTCTATAAATATGTTCGATCTAAATGATTAAAAAAAATTGATAACATTGACAATTGAAATTCTTCAGAAATTGCATTTAATACCAGTAATTAGAACATATTCAATTTGCTCAATTTTAATGTATTTACAAAAATTTAGCAGATGCATTGACGGATTTGCATTTAATACCAGTAATTAGAACATGTTCAATTTGCTCAATTTTAATGTATTTACAAAAATTTAGCAGATGCATTGACGGATTTACATTTAATACCATTAATTAGAACATATTCAATTTGCTCAATTTTAATGTATTTACAAAAATTTAGCAGATGCATTGACGGATTTGCATTTAATACCAGTAATTAGAACATGTTCAATTTGCTCAATTTTAATATAATTGCAAAAATTCAGCAGATGCATTGACTGATTTGCAT
>CAKKLC010006980.1:36581-46774 GCA_918559645.1 Ceratonova shasta | reverse complement strand
AGGTTTGCTTTTAAAAATGCAATGTTGGATAGCTGTGAACATCTAAAGAATGTCGATAATGGAAACACTTCTGATTTTGACTCTTCTGCCTTCGATGTTAATACAGATGAATCAATATTCTTAGATAGAGTCAAGAAAGAAATTTCTAATCAAGAAGAAATACAGGAATTTGAAGAAGAACAAACACACGTTGAAGAAAAAGTAATTTTGACTCATTTGGATGCTTTAAATCACGTTGATGATCTCGAAGATTATGTCTTAAAATACTATCCTGAGGATTTTGAATTGATTTATTCTTTAAAGGAAAAACTACTTAAAAACAAATCTGAAAGACCTATAAATTTACTTGATTTTTTCGGAAAGAACAAATAAACAACGATTGGGCATTTTTTGTGTATATTTTTATAAATCCGATAATTATTTAATACCGGAAAATCAATTTTTGGGTAAAGTTGGAATCCGTTATTCGGATGGAATACTGTATATATAAAATTATTTAAATATAATCTAAAAAAAATTATTAATATTAGTAATTTTATTAGTTATATCTATGTATTATAGATTTTTATTATAATTAATATTTCCAACTATATTTTTAAAGAAAACTTTATTTTAAATATATTTAATAGTAATAATTAATTTTTTCGATTTTATTTGTTTATTTATTGTATATTGAAATTTCACAAAAAAATTAAATTTATATTATTAAAAAAATTTTTAATATTTGTAATTAAGATAATTTTTTTTTAATTTTTACTAACATTAATTAGTTATATTTATTTATTAATTAATTAATTATTAAATAATAATAATAATTACAAGCTTGTTTGTTTGTTTAATTATTATATAATTTTTATTTCAAATTATATTAGTTGTTTATTAATTATTTTTTAAATAATAATTACAAGCTTTTTTGTTAAATTATTATATATTTTTATTTCAAATTATATTAGTTATGTTTATTAATTAATTAATTAATTAATTATTTATTTATTTATAAAATAATAATAATTATTACAAGCTTTTTTGTTTAATTATTATATTATTTATATTTCAAATTATATTAGTTATGTTTATTTATTAATTAATTAATTAATTATTTATTTATTAAATAATAATAATTACAAGCTTTTTTGTTTAATTATTATATAATTTTTATTTCAAATTATATTAGTTATGTTTATTAATTATTTAATTAATTATTTATTAAATAATAATAATTAAAAGCTTTTTTGTTTAATTATTATATAATTTTTATTTCAAATTATATTAGTTGTGTTTATTTATTATTTATTTATTAAATAATAATAACAAGCTTTTTTGTTTAATTATTATATAATTTTTATTTCAAATTATATTAGTTATGTTTATTAATTATTTTTTAAATAATAATTACAAGCTTTTTTGTTTAATTATTATATATTTTTATTTGAAATTATAAAAATACTTTCAATTATATTAGTTGTTTATTTAATCATATTATTTACTATTAATTTAATAATAAAAATTTATAACTACTCTTTTAACAATAATAATTAATATAAGGAAGTTTACTCGTTTGATTATCATATAATTTATGTTTAATATTTAAAATCGTACCAAAATCTTATATAGATATATTCTTATAAATAATCATGAATCTTTTTTATTATATTAGTTATGTTTATTTATTATGAATATTTATTAATAATTTATATTTCCAACTATATCTTTTTAATAAAATTCACCTTAAATATCACTGACCGACAATTCGCCGGAAAATTTCCTGACATTTCGCCCAAAATTTAAAGAAAAAAAAATCTACCTAAATGTTTAATTATCTAATTTAAACTTAAGGTTGTTGACCAAAACATCCAAATACTCAACAATAGAGTATTGCTCAAAATTTCTTAATATTTCCTTTAGATGATGTTAAGTGTTCTTGGTACGAATCTTGGTGATACCCATTTTCAGATTTGAAATTCTTAAATTTGTCTTGTTTTCTTCTTTTCTGATGACTTCAAGGCATTAAAAAAGACTCTAGTTTGCAATGATGCACTAAAAATTCATGCTTCGATGCCAAGCCTCAAGACTGTTAGTTGATGTGGGAACATTTAGCAACACTCTGTCATACACAGACCAAAATCTTATAGTTTTGGTTGAGCTCGCATATGCTGGGTCTAAGTATTGAGTTTCGAAATAATCAAAAATTAATTTTATTCTATCCAAGTCTGGTATTTGGTCAATTTGTTGATGTATTACTGAAAAGATTTCCTTAATTACAGCTATTGGATAGTATGGTAAAACTAATAAATAACTTAAATATTTCTTAACTGATAGGTCCGACTTATATGCTATTGTCAGGTTTTTTTTTTGTATCATACGCCAAATTATCTGTGAAAAATGGAAGTTGCATCAGTTCAATATTGTGCTTGTGAAATATTTTAAAAATGCTTTAATAGGTGATATTCCAAAATCGGTTATAAAATATAACTGTTCCTTCTGTATATGTTCTCTTAGATGCTGAAATATTAAATTGTATGAAAAATCGTTCTTATGTTAAATTAAAACATACAATCATGGAATCCTTGTTTTGAAAAACACGCAATGTATTGTAAAAAGCTGATTGATATCTTTTGGGCAGAGATATATGTTGAATCTGCCAACCACACATCAGAAGAGTTTAAAATTTTGATGTTTTCGTCTGTTGTTAAAATTAAGATTCTGTTTTCGTTGTAAAACCCCCTGTCAAGATGCAAAAATATTTTGCCGGTTATTGTCTTCTTGAGGGATTCAGAGATATCGTCGTATTCATTTATTTGCTTCACATATTTTCTCCTCCTCTTTCTTTCATAACAGTATTTAAGACTCTCATATTTTCCAAGTACAGAACTTCCTTTAGCCGACGCTTCTGTGCACAAATCTGCAAATGCGTCTTCAAATGAATCTTTTATTTGCAGGCTTTTTCAGAAAGTTTATTTTTTTGTTTTATAGAGTAAATTTCCTATATATCCGTCTCATGGTTGTGCGGTTGTTTCTTGATTATCACTTGAGCTGCTTCATCAGTTACAACTCTTCCTGTGCACTCTCTCTGCTTACACCTTCATGATTTTCTACTTTTAATTTTAGCATCAAAATTATACACAAAGTCTTCAGCAATTAAAAGTTCCTTTCCTCTGGTCGACTTAATTATTCTCATTTAACAGTTAAAAAATATTTAATAATTAAGTTTTTTTCCTTTTCGGGGAAATTTCGGCTTGCCATATTTAATATTAAAATTTGAAAAAAAAATTATAAAACTTAAAAAACCAAGTAAATCAAGCTTATAATTTATTAATTTCAAAATAATAAATTGAATTTCTTACTTGCATTTTGAAACTTTTCGTTATACTCAAAAACCAATCGATTTAAATGTTTTTTCAACACTTCAAAACTGTTAATTTGCCACAATTTCTCCTTCAACGATCTCAAGAACCCTTCAATATTTTGAGTGTGACAGTTCCTGTTCTCACTATCAACGAACTCAATAGAATGATTCACAGAGAAGTGTAGATAACCTAAAAGATTAATATTACTATAGCCTCTCCACAAATCACTCTTTATCATTGTCCCACATTAACGTTTTTGGAAACAAATGATTTACAATCTACTATCCTTTTGTTACGGTTCAAAATACAACACACTCTTTTTCTTGTTCTACTAATGGTCCCAGCACCCAATATCTTTCTTCTCTGATAATTCTACCCTTTCATCTCTTCTAGTGACCAAATGTATTTCATCGACTTCTAAGAAATCATTAATATCTGCCAAGGGATCAAAACTTTCATTTGTTTACAAATTATCGATATCTTCTAAATCTTTATTAATGAAGGTGCGTATGTGATGCTCCTTATGCCCAAGTTCGAAGGCTATTTTATGTATCGGAATATCCGATTCTTTAAGGTACAGCATATGCAAGAAAACATTGATGGGCATTTTTGTGCTCTCAATAATGCTTCCGCTAAAAGCACTTGTGTTTTTCTACATATTCTTGTCAAACACAGCCATCTCTTACCAAAGCCATGACGATTTTTCCGTCTTTTAGATGCATTTGTCGTTGGAAAGTTTGGCATATTTTATGTGTTCGAATAAGGCCAAAGGTAAGACAACAAGCAAATTTTACTTCTGGTGTTTGTTTAATACAAATAAGCTATATTATAAATTCATTGGCTTTTTTTTAACCTTTTTAAGTAGGATTGTAATTAATGGTAATTAAATGTAAATTTTTTAAGTTTTTTAATATTAAATTTAACTAAATTTTTTTGCGTCCCATTGAGGGAGGCATATACAATTTTTATATAAATATTCTTAAAAGAACTATTAATATTTTTAATTATATTAGTTGTTTATTTAGTATGTATATTTATTAATAATTCAAACTATTTATTTTTAATAAAATTCACGTTAAATATTCTTCAAAATAATTATTAATAATTTTCATTTATTTATTTATATTTAAAATTATATCAAAAATAAAAAATTTATAATTTTAAAAGGAACACTTATTTTATATTTATATTCTAATAAAGAATACTTATTTTTGGTTAGGATCCATCTAACCGAATTTTGCATATCGCCGAAAAAAAAAAGATTTTTTTTGAAATCTTAATGCAAAATATATTCCGGATACGCAACAGCAGGGATGACAATACATTAATCATAAATTACTTCATGTTTCGGAATATCAAGGAAATGGCAAACGGGAAAATCTATTTGAAGTGATCAACAGATAATTGCAGTGTAAAAGCAATCACTTCGGGCATTACTTTGTTAGCTTGAATGGTGAACACAATCATTCTGATGACAGTGAAAAAGATTTTGGATTTCAATAATGGACTTGATGAACAGTTTTGTTGTGACTCAACCTTATATATCCTCTCATGATATATAAGACCACACAAAACAAACTCTTGAGGAATCGTACAGAGGTATATTCGATATTGCTTAGCTTCTAATTTCTTTTGATTCCGTAAAGACAAATATAAACAGATGGAAGTCGAAAGAAAGACCATTTGGTTGAGTCGTTGATACTGCTACTTTTAATTCTGACTTGTCTAAATTGTCAGAGGATCGAGACATGTTTCTTCATGTTAAATTTGGTCTTGAAACTATGGTTGTTTTAAGAGAATATTTATATAAAACACTTTGTTGGAGCTAGATGTTTTTACATAATAATGAATAGTACGTTCAAGTTTTCGCCTTCTTCGTTCTACCAAATATATTTCATTCATGGTTTCTTTTGGTAGGTCGAAGCTATGCCCTATTGTACTGTTTTCTTAATAGTAAAACTCAAAGAATTTATACAAAGTTCTTTAGGAATATAAAATAAATGTTAGTTGAAAATGGTGTTTACACTTTAATCCAAGTGTAATTTAGATCGATTTCGATAAGGCTAATTTAAATATAATCAGGACAGTTTTTCCATAAGCAGAGATCAGAGGATGTTATTTTAATTTTGGACAGTCTTTATTCCACAAAGTTCAGAATTTAGGTCTTTCAACTCTCTTCCAACATGATCCTACATTTAAGAAATGTGTTATAGTTGATTTCTTGCCTAGCCTTGAGACCTCTTAATAGCATAGATATTGCCTGGAGGTATACAACGTCGATGTAAGCTCTAAATAATCATCTTGTAGATGAACTAAGGAGTTACATTGAAAACACCTGGTTATCAAAAAATGACGAATCCTTATTTAGTCCACGTACTTGGAACAAATATGGCATTTTTAGAGCAAGGAGAAACAATAAAGCAGATGGTTTTCACTCTAAGTTAAATAAAAAGATCAATAAATCAACAAAACAAGTGTTAGCTTTAGAGAGATTGGAAGCATCTTCAAGTCGATTCAAATACACTTTGACATTGATTTTCGATGAATTCTTGGTGGAGGAAAATCTAAAATCAAGAAAAAAAGTTTACTTTAACCAAGAAGCACACATTACAAGACTCTGGATGCGATTTTAAAATGGAGAGATATCTTTGATTGACTTGTTAAACGACCTTAAACACACCATTAAATTGGAAATTTAATTGACTTTTTATTTTATAATTCAAAATTTAGTTTACATTATTAAGGTTTAATCTTGAAGTTTTTAATATATATATGAATGTAAACAACAACAAAATTTGTTTTTTACAATTTGAATATAAGTTACAAAATTTTCGTATTTTTTCAGCGAAATATAAATTCGGTGAGATGGGTCACCACGCTTATTTTGAATTTGTATTCTAATAAAAAATACTTATTTTTGTAACTAAATTCTTATAAAAAATCGGTGCTGTTCAACTCGCCAACTATATACACAACATAACTCGCAAAAAAAAATAATTTTTAATAATAATTTTTTAATTAAACTTCCATTCAAAAACTTCTGACAATCTCATAAATAATGTTTAATCATCTAAAAAATTACTATTTGAAAGAATAATTCTGATTTTTTCTTCTTTTAGGTCTTTTCTGATCAATTTAAAATTCCCATTCATAGCCTGAGCTAGTTAAATTCTATCTAGTTCTTCTTATACAAGCATCGTGGTTATTACTACAGTTATTTTTGGGTGGATAATTACACACCTCTCATTAAAAACGCGGTGCCAAGTTTCTAGCATGTTAGTAGTACGGGGTATACTCAACAAAACCCTCTCATAACAATTCCAGCTGCATGGCGAATACAATGGCTTACTCGTATTAGTAGCCAAGATATCAGGGTTTGAAATATGTGCGCTCAAAGTACACAAATAAAGGATTCATTTTATCTTCAAAATGTTTATAGGCCCTTCTTTAATGCTTTTCATAATCCTGTTTCAGTCTTTTAATCGAAAATAATGGCAAATTTAAGATTTTTTAAATTATCCTTGAGTATTCAGTGTTTTTTTAAATGCCTTAACTAAACCGAGAGCCCTAATTCTTCTGTAAATTGCTTATGAAAAGTGAAAACTGCAAAAATGATGTTTCCTTTTAGAAAAAACTAACTTTATTGAATTATTTAAGTTCATTTCAAAATCAGATATTATAATTCTGGCTCTAAATTCAGTTGTCAAGAGGTAGTAAAATATTTTCTGATACATTTTTTTTTGTTCTTAGCAAATATAAAAAAACTTTGGAAAGGTTTTTTACAAAGATTACCATATGAATAGAAAGTATCTGGTAAAATTCAGATGGTGTTGAGCTAAAAGTACCAGTTACGATGAATGTTTGTGATCTTCCAATAAAGCTGCTTTTGAATTGATATCTAAATATAACAAACCTGTCTTCATCAAAAACTCCAGAATCATATAAAAGAAATTTTTTGCCATGATAATCAATACTTAAACAGTCAGGAATGTCTTTGAAAGAGTATACGTTTATTTCAATTTGTTTTTTTCTTTCTCTTAACGCTATCTGTTTCATAGATCTGAAACGGGATGACTCTCTTCTGTCGTTAACATCTTAGTCTCTGCTGCAACTATCGAAAAACTGTTTTTCTTGCTCAATTTTATGTTGTTATTTAACCTAGATGTGTTATATCTTTTATTGGAGATTGATAGTTATGTACGTTACAACCCTCAAACCGTGCATTAAGTATAATTACGTAAGCACGACAACTTCGGGTTCAACAACTTGGGGTTCAACATCTCCGTCTTTCTTTTTGTGGACATACTTAACGAAATTGTACATATAATTATTGCTTATAAGGATGTCCTTTTCCCTTTCCTTCTATTTTTTCAAACTGCATAAATATAAAAAATTATGGAAATATAAAAATATTTAAAAATAATGTGTTAGTTAAAAAAAATTTATAATTCATTATCTTATTAGGGTATAGGTAAAAAAAAGGGGTACTGATTTAATTAAAATATTAAATTAAAAAAAAATAAATATTAAATTAAATTAAATAAATTAAAATATTAAATTAAAAAAATAAATATTTAATTTAATTAAATAAATTAAAATATTAAATTAAAAAGTATCATAAAGACAAAAACAAGCTTGTAATCTTTTACTACAAAGTAATAAGAATCATAAATTCTATATGCTTTTAAACAAAAAATTGATAAAATGTCTTATTTTAATTATTCATATATTATACCAATCCGCAATATTTTGTAAAATAAAGTCCATCGCAGAAAATTCACTGGTTTGTCGGTTTCGCCATATCAACTCATCTAAATAGCTAGGTATGAAGGCATCCTTTGTTCCATGCATCATTTAAAATTTCTTTTTGATCAAACTCCACGCTCCTTCCACGTGGTTAGTATGAACATTATTTAAAGGGTTTTTGAATATTAGTGAGTGATTCACTGTTTTATGAATACACGGTCCGACTAGAGAAAGAAGAGAAGGTAAAGAAATATTGTAGTTTGGTCCACCTGTGTAGACTGAGAATTCGTCTGACCAAATCACCGTATTTAGAAGAACAGTTCTTCTTAAAATTTGAAAGAGTAGCTGCTTTTCGGTTTGTCACAAGTTCAATATGAACTATTTTAGTTTGTAAGTCATAAACTCCAAACACCCAGTGGGCATTCAAATCATTTCTTCTAGGTTGTCCTGAGTTATGCTTAAGTTTGACAAATTTTGATTCGTCTATCTGTACTATTTAGTTAGTACCGCCTAGCATTACGGGATGTAAAATTAAGTGATGACTACAAACATCTTTGAAATATTGATACCATTGAATAACCGTTGGTTTAGAAAGATTTGTTAATATAACTGATTTGCATACTGGGATTTCATATGACCAAAGATAAACCATAACCAAAATTTTCGTAAGAGAAATCTTACAGTTTTTAAAGAAAGAAGAAACCGTAACACCCTTTTTACTGATATGTCTGTTTTCTATTCTTTGCTGTCGGCATAACTAAGAAAACTTATGTATAGATGAGCAATCATTTTTTAAAATCATACGTTTGCCACATTTATCACATAAAAAAATTGTTTCAACAGAAGTCTTTCTTGGAACAAGTTTATTACCGTTAGTTCATCTTTTATTATTGCATAAATTTCAAACAAGTCCATAAAAAATGAAATAGCCTTATAATTTAATTATATATATATCAGATTAACATTTAATTTAATATTTATTTTTTTAATTTAATATTTTAATTAATTTAATTTAATTTATTTAATTTAATTTAATATTTTAATTTAATTTAATTTAATTTAATTTAATTAATTTAATTTATTTTAATTAATTTATTTAATTTATTAATTTTATATTTTAATTTATTTAATATAATATTTTAATTTATTAATTTAATTAATTTAATTTAATATTTATTTTTTTTTAATTTAATATTTATTTTTTTTTAATTTAATATTTTTATTAAATCAGTACCCCTTTTCTTTACCTATACTCTTATTAGTATATCTGTGGCGAGTTATTTTTTGTATAGTCTCGGCAAGTTGACTCGCAGCCTTAAAAATAGTATTTATTTGTGCATTATAATTTATAAAAATAATATTTATTTGTGCGTTTATATTATTAAAAATAATATTAATTTGTGCATAACCATTTTTAAAAATAATATTTATTTGTGCGTTTATATTCTTAAAAAATAATACTTATTTTTGTGTTTATATTCTTATAAATAAGACCCCGTTTTTTCGAACGGAATAAAAAATTACGGTCGGAGTGTAAAAATCAGGGAAATTTTTATAAAATTTTTATATAAAAGTGGAGGTTGAAATCGGGAAGTACAAATTAATTCGTTATCTTTTAACCATGCTTTCATATTAAGTGTCTGTTTTTTTGATTTGAGAGTAGCACATGAAAAAATTTTTGCAATATTCGAAAGTGAAGCCTATAATGTTAAAATATCAATTAATAAAGACTACAATGTTTAAAAAGAAAAGAAATATAAACAAATCAATAATGGATTTATTTTCCATACGAAATTGAAGATCTATTATTAAAATAGATAATCATTTGCATCTAGAGATTTTTATCACTAAAACTAGATCTCAATGGCGTTAAACCTTTCTTAAATAGCTAAAGGACCTTTCCACATAACAGCTTCCATTTGGAATGCATAATACATCTAACACATTACCCGCAAGATTTGGAAATCAGGTCAAAAGGCTTTTCCAGAGTTCAAAAATATCATAATCATCAGATCTAAAAATGTTAAAATTAACATATTCATTAAACTCACACTCGGTTTCGATTGACAAGTTAAATTCTTTAAAAACCATCCTATTATA
>CAKKLC010006980.1:22033-34542 GCA_918559645.1 Ceratonova shasta | reverse complement strand
ATGCGAAATTTCCTTAGTTTTACTTCCCTTGTTAAATAATCTCCTTATGCTTTTGACAATATCAATTTTTAGTGGTTTCCGCGGTTTTCGTTAAAGGTTTTGAATGTTTAACATTGTATCCTGCGCTTCATCATCATGCGAGAAGCCATCCATAAAAAAAATATATTAGATTATAGTATGATAAATTTTTTTATTTAAAAAAAAATTTATCTTGTTTTAATATAATAATCAATAAAATTAATCATAATAATCAATTATTTTAAATATAATAATCAATAATTTTAAATATAATAATCAATAATTTTAAATATAATAATCAATAATTTTAATTATAATAATCAATAATTTTAATTATAATAATCAATAATTTTAATTATAATAATCAATAATTTTAAATATAATAATCAATAATTTTAAATATAATAATCAATAATTTTAAATATAATAATCAATAATTTTAATTATAATATTGCATAACCCTGTATTAATAATAATATATATAAAAAATTAATAATATTAATAAAAATAATAGTAGTACCGTTGAAGTGATAAAAATAGTTGTAGTATTTGAAATAATAATATTAGTGTTAGTATTAGTGGTGATAATAGTAGTAGTATTATTATTAGTAATACTATTACAAATAATAGTAGTGATAATAATAATTTAATTATTAGTATTAATAGTTATAATGCCAATAGTAATATTATCAATAAGGCAACCGCGAAAATACAAATAAAATGCAAACCATTTGAAAAAATGCAATAAATTCAACGAAAATAATAAAACAAAAGCTAAAAATATAATTATAAATAATAATTTTATAAAATCAAATTTAGTTCGAATAAGTGTTTCCAACGAGCAAGTCCAAAATCTAGTAGCTCGAGTTTTAAAACTCGAACTCGCAAGTAACACTTTGTAAAACTCAATTTATTTTTAAAAAAATTTAAATCCACATCTCTAAATCAACAAACTATAGTGGCTTAAAAGTTTGGAATTTTTTTATAAAAATCGAACTCAGTGAAACAGCATTATGCACATATTGTGGGAAATCGCATTCTTATAAAGGATCGACAACCACCTCTATGTTTAGAAATTTGAAAACGTTGCACTCTTTTGATATAAAATTATGTAAAAAGTCAGATGACACATCAAACATCCTTGAAAAAAATAAACTAAAATGATAGACTACATGTCCAAGCCAACGCTTGCAAGTATATTAGTAAGATATACTACGGAAGATATATATTCATTTAATACTATTAAAAAATCAGTTGCGATTGCTGGCTATGTATCCAAATTTGGATAAACGATGCCAAAAAGTTCAGATTCAATCATAAAGTTTGTATTTGATTTTTTTTTAAATTTATAAAATAAATTAATATAAAAATTTTGAGTTCTAAAAGAAAAAGGTGAAAAATAAAGCATAAAAGTTGATGAGTGGAAAATATTAATTTAAAGCGTTTCACAAATGTAACCTTGCATGGCTTGAAAAATAGTTAAAAGCTTGGACTTATAAAGATGTATAGATCATGTGATTTTAAAGCTATAAAAGTTTTAGTTGATTCCAAATTAGATGAATTTTAACTATCAATAGATACTGATATAATTAGTTCAAAACATGATGGTGCGAGTTTTGGTTTAACTACGGACAAAATATTGTTTGTGAAAGCCAATTATGCGACAATCATGCCATTAATATATCTTTAGTTGATATAGTTTATAAAAAGAAAGAATTTTGAGAATCACTCGATAAATCATCTATATCAACATCTGAATTATTCTCAAGCAACAAGGATACAGATTTCGAAGAAACAGCGAGAACATCATATGAAGTTGTTCCAGAATCATCTTCCATAATACAAAAGTGTAGAAGAATAATCAAATTTTGTCAAAAATCTTAATTTAAAAATGAAAATTTTCAAAAATTTGTTTGGGTGCAAGAACAAAAAAATTAAATCTTCATCTTGATTGAATTACAAGGTAAAATTCATTAATAACCATATTAGAATGATTTATATTATTAAATAACTGCATCAAGAAAGCATTAATTGATTTGAATATTAATGAAAACTTTGAATAATCTGAACTTTAAACGATTAAGGAGTTAATTTACGTTTGACACCCACTGGAATTAGAATAGCAGGAGTTACGTAAAGAAAATTTAAATATTTATTCTGCAGAAGGTATTTTTATTTTTGTGTTCCAAAAACTGAAAGAACATGATTTATATTTAAATAAAAAATGATATTATCACTTAAGTAAAGAAATATATAAAAACGTTCTCTTAATGTTATTTTAATGTTTTTACAATCGAGTATTTAGCCGACTTCAAATGAATTTTTATGCTATGCAGAAAAAACTGAAATATAATCTTATGCAAAAATTATATACAACAAACTAAACACTACTAATGATAGGAAAGTCTATTCTATACAGAACGTCTTACCAGTAGTATTAGTGACGGAATCTCACATCTCAAATGATTCGGAAAATAAATTAAACGAGCAGTGAATGATGGTTATTTTATTATAAACACAAATAATAATGGCCTAACAGATATTGAGACTAAATTTAACTTTTATCAAAGAACAAAGGACCGATCAGACTGTTTAGCGATGTTGTTAAACGCACTTCCGATTATTCATCCAAAAATAACATCATCTTAGATAGTATTTTCCAATCTGTACTATTTAGCACTAAGATTAGAAATCCATTATCACCATATTCTTTTAACCCCTTGAAATTCATTGAATGTTATTTCTTAAGTAATTAATAATTTAGCGATTTTATTTTATATTTTTTTTTAAAAAGCTCGAGCTATTCAAGTTTAAGCTCTTGCATGCTCTAGCTTGCAAGTTTTTGAAAACTCTAGTAGGAATTCCTCTTCACAATCGTTCATATCATTTGATTCAGAAATCGAAGCAATTTTAACATCCTCGACATTGTTATGATAAAAAAAACGTATTTCAAGAAATTTTCCTAAACAAAGTTTCTATCTTCATCTAAAAGTTTTTTTGACATTGAAAAACATCTTTCTACTGCTATTAAAATCAGTGGACCATTCCCAGATTTTAATAACAAGAAGGGGAAATGGAGCTATCATACATAAGAGCAATAATCTTAACATCATTATTTTTTAATCTCTGATCTAAATAATCTTTTATATTTGCATGATATTCTTTAAATTCAAGATTAATTATAGCAACGTAGCCAGTTCTGATCGTGTAATTCGACTGTTCAAAAATATTTAATATTGAAATCAAACACTAATAAAAGTTTTTTTAAGTCTACCAATTCACTTGTCAAACTTTGACATGCAATTGCTTCTTTATGTCTTTGAAGCATTAAACCTTCAGGCTGAAAGATTGATTGAACTTGTGGAAGATTTTCTGAATAATATAATTCTGTTTGATCTAACTAGACCAATTTGTTTTTACTACATCCAGTTGACACCAGATACTTTCAAATTTTGATATCATTCTACAATTTTTAGGTGTTACCGTTCTTATTGATGCAATAAGAATATTTATTTTTGAATATTATATTTTATTCTTCATTGCACAATGCTAAATTAAATACGCGAGCCATTTTATATTTAAAACATTAGGGTATATCATTTTAATGTCATTTAATGCTTTGACCATATAATTAAAGAAATCTGAAATTTTCATCTCTACTATATTTAATGTAGTGTCTATTGATTTCTATTGCCTCTTTTATCAATTGACTAACCACTTTTGATTCAATATTTCAATCTAATTCAATAGAGTAGAGTAACCAAAAAATTTTTAAGAAAATCACCTCCTGATTAACGTAATAGCGTATTTACGGCCTTTGATTTTAGATTCGTCCAAAATAATAAACAGCTTTTCATTCACACGCTTTTGTTTAATTTTGAGAAGTTTTTCTGGATGTAGAAATTTAACTTGAGATCTCGCAGTAGCTTCCGAAATTAATGGATGTTCCTTCAGGTAAAAAAAAAATTTAATTCTTTACTTATAAATTTATAAAAAGGAATGCTGGCTAAAGAAATAGAGTTATAAACATATTAGAGAGCTCTAGTTGAGATCAACTTACTAAGGCTTCAAGTTTACAATTTCCAATGATTCTAAGACCGTCATACTTTCGAGTAATCTTGGAATTTCATGTGCAATTTAATCGCAGACTCTTTTGATGATTTATTGTCGAGCAACACAAATTGCATACCAGTGTTATGTTTGGACCTATTGTTAACTCATTTGGATACTTTCTAACATACTTTTTGATATTTTCTAAATCTTTGACTGATGAAAATGCGATTTAATTATAATTTCTTTTTCATTTTTTAATGCAAAATTTTTAGAAAAATTGAAAAAGAATGCAAATTTTCATTTTTAGCATGTTGTTTGCTCTAATTCTCATATAGATTTAAATAGATAGTAGATAGTTAAACTTATCTTATATATTTTAAACTATCTTATTGTCTAATGATTCTTTTAAAAAACAATATGAATATCTGCCTAAATTAAAATCTTGAAAATTTTAAAATACTTTTTAATATTATTTTTTTAATGATTTCTTTATACTTCAACTAAAAATTTTTATTGATATCTATATTTAAATTTCTTCAAATCAATTTTTTTATCTATATTTAATATATACCTCTATACGGTTTTATGAAATTTTATTATGTAATTTATAATAATTATTGTTATCAAATTTTAATAAAAGTAAATTTAATATTTATTAGAGTGAAATATATTTTTTAATTTGTATTATAGTATTTCATTAGGTCAAATATAATATTTTTTTTAAATACATTTTAATATATTTAATTTTTAGCTATTATATTAAGAAAATTTTTCTTTTATTGTAAATAAACAAATTATTTATAAAGTTTTGAAAGATCTTTTGATCTAAATAATAATTTTCTACACATGAAATTATTTCCACTTGTTTAATTTTATAATAATTTTCAAAAATATAGGTGGTGGTATAAGTCTTAAAAATATAATTATTTATTCTCTTTTTATTATGTTTGACTACAAACTTTTATTATAACTTAAGAAATTTCTTGTATTACATTTCAAACGTTTATTGATCAAAATTATTTATAAGATCTATAAATATTATTAAGAACCTATCAATATGAGTTTTATCATAGTAAAATATTTTAATTTCTAATTATTTTTCACATTTTATGGTTATCTAGTAACATTTTAAATTTAAATATATATTTGAATGCAAAATAAAATATTATACCTTTAATTAATCAATTTTTTATTTATTTTCTAACTTTTAATGTTCTTTATTTATAAAATATATTTTTTAGTACGTATTTTTGTAGAATAATTTTTATTATAAATTATAATAGGAAAATAAGATTTAGGATTTAATAACAAAACCTATACCAAATTAATATTTTATGAATTATATTACCTAAAAATACTTTTCCTATAAATATTGTAAAATTAACTATTGCCATAATATTTTTAAATAATTTTTTAGCCTAAATTTATAACCTTAAGATGAATAAAAAACTAATAAAAAATTATTTAATAATTTAATTCAGTTTATATTCTCTATCTTAACGAAGAACAAAGCTGATTAAATAATAGTAATTAAAATATCATCTTTTTATAAATTTTTTTCTTTTACTTAATATTATAACAATAATATTGTTTAAAACATTATGATTTTGAATCAATTCTAACTTAAAAATTCCACCAGATGGATAAAATAATGTTGAATAAACTATCAACAAATATAGGATAATATATTCTTTTTAATTTTAATTTAAGAATCATTTAAATTAGTTTAAATATAATTAGGATTTATTTTTAATTTTCAACTAAATATAATTGTATGTGATATTTTTGCTAATACAGTTAAAATTGGTTATTACGTTTTTCTATGTAATTTTATATTAACTTCGTTATAACCGATATTGCGTTATAAACGATCGTTTGATTAAAATCTAAAAAATATCTATTAAAAATATAAAGATTGAAAGCAAACACACAATGACCTTAATATGAATGTCTAAATATTCTAAAAACTACTATGGTTGAATTTAAATGTATAATTAATATTATTTATTATCTTTGATTTATAATTATGTGATTTTTATACTATAACAAAAATAAATAACTACGAACCTGGTTCAATAAAAATAAAACTTAAAAGTGAAACAAAATTCAACTTTTTTAAATGAAAAACAATCATTATTAGTTTAATAAACCAGTTAAACCAATAAAACAACATCCCCAAATATTTAGAGTAAAATCTTAATCATTTACTCTTTTTATATCATATGTGATTATTGTTGTACATGACCTTTTTCTACGATAAGTTTTTAAAATGTAAAGAGTATTTAATTCTTCTATAAAAATTTCACCGCAAATAAATTTGAATTTTCCACTTTTCTTAAAAATCAAGAGCTTCTAGTTCACTAATAGTTTCAATTTCCTTCGTATTTAATTAACCTTTATGAAACTCGATTCCAAAATTCTCTTGTTCCTCTGTTTTCTTTCTTTTATTTCTTTACGATCTCATCCTCTGAATTTCTACCACGACAATATATTTCACTGTCAATATCATTAAATTCTTGCATTTCCTTGTCATTTTTGTCATCTGTAACATCAGAATGGATTTTTTCTTGAGATATTAAAAGTGTCGATTTACTAAAAAATTTTGCATTAACAAAACAATTTTCAAAAACTGAAGTGGGTATAGCTTTCCAAGAATGATATATGCCAAGTATAGCGTCTAACACCGTTATAGACATTTTCTCTTTTTTATCAATACTTTCAATTGTATTGAATAAAATCCTTTTACCATAGCCCATTTTCATACTCCTGATAATTCCTTTGTCCATAGGTTGGAATGCACTTGTGCAGTTTGGTGGGAGAAACGCAAGTTCAATGTTTGTTCATTTTCTCTGTATATTTGGATAGGCATTACAGTAACTACTACCAAAAGAATATTTCTTTTTGCAATTCTTGATTTTAAATCCCACATGATAATCAAAAAAGACCAGATCTCTGCTGTCATCCAAACTTTTTGATTATTTAATATTTAATTGGAAGTATTTTTATATTTTTAAAAAACCTTGGGTTATTAGATTTTTCGATAACATCCAACTCACCTTTTCCTATAAAAATTTTAACATAATCATACACTTAAAAGCTCATTTGATAATTTTCCACTATGACATTTTTCACCCTTGAATTTTTAAGTTTTCAGCGGAAGTGCTTTATAAAAAACCCCAGTTTCATCTCCATTTAAAATATTTTTAACGGGGTAGTTTTCTCTCAATCGTGGCCATGTTTTTTTTAACCAAAAGTCTACCGTAGTTTGATCAACATAGGCTATTTCTCCAGATAAACTACCACTTGCTATATTAAACCTCCGTTTAAATCCTTGAATCAAACTTCCATCACAATTTAACCCATGCACATTTAGCGGTTTAGCAATTTCATTGTATTTTATACAAAGTATTTAAGAATTTATTGGTACTTTTTAAAACGTTTATTGGAGAACCATAAATAGAGAATTTCATCAATCTCTTTAATCTTGGCATTTCTGATCTTTTTATTTTTTTGATTGAAAATAATCTGTGATAGGAATATCTTTTCTCTGTTTTTAAGGAATGTATTGATTGTATAATATGACAATTTGTATTTTTTGGATATCTCTTTTTTCTATTCCCTATTTTCTATGGCAAATATGATTTCGATTTATTTTCCAGCGTTATTTTTTTCGTTGATTCCTAATTTTTATGAATTTTTTTGGTTGTAACAAGCTATTATCTTATAAACGCTATATCTAAATAAAATTTTTTAAATTAGTATTGTTATAAAATTATTTTTATCTTAAAGCAATATTTATTTTATAAACAATTATGTTATAAGCGATTTCAACTGTCCTAAATAAATAATAATTTTCATAAATTGATATTATTTTTAACACTTATATTAAACATTCTCAAAAAATATAAGTTTATTAAAATATCCATTTTTTTTAAATTATTTTCATAAAATATATTAATATTACATAAGAATCAAGTATAAAATCTCCTTATACAGTTTAAATTTATTAGATTTATTTTTTAAACACAAAATTGTTAATCATATTATTTTTAATTTTTATTTCGTAATTTAAATCTTTATATCGTATAAAAATGTCAAAATCACGTCCTGGAGTTCCTGAAAGGTTCCTTACAGAACCATTTATGGAATCTTTAAATAAATTCACCAACTATTGTCTTCAATTTACATATAAAAAAGACCAAAATGATGAAATGATATTATCAATATTATTCTACCATTTGTATGATGATAAGTTGTATGAAAATTTTATAAATTGTATCACATACCAAAGTATCATTTCTAAACTTTATTAGATGTTAGTACAAATTGTATTCCTATCGAAACTAATTGTTTTTTAAACGAAATTCTTAATCCGAACCCTTGGTTTAGCGATCCTATATATAATTTATTTAAATTATTTAATCAATGTAACTTATCTTGTTCATGTTCAATGAAAGCAATAGATGGATGTTTGAATAATAGATCATTCTTTATATCCACTTCTTTGTATCAAAATAAAAAATGTATCAACCCTAAACACATAAAACTTGAAAGTAATGAGTGTTACCATAAAAATATCTCACCATGGTACATTATTTACTAAACATAGTATATTCGATAAAGAAAAATATTTGTTTGACCAATTATTATTAAATTTGAACTTACGAAACATTCATATTTCAAAAAATCAATACAAGTCCATACAAGGAGAAGATATAAACACTTCATCTTTTAGTAATATCTTGTTAACAATATTAGAACTGATAGAAAATATGATAAATCCATCTGATAAATTGGTAAATTTTACAGCAAATTATTATGTTAATAACAACTTGGTGGGTGGAATAAAGTTAATTTATTCCCGATTAATAAAGATAATAGGAAATCCCGTATCTTATGAAGATGAGGCCATATATTCTATTGGAAACTTGAATGATCAAATTTCCTTATCTTGTGTATTTTATTAAAAGTTTTTAAAGTCTAATGAATTAAATAAATTAATAGGTAATGGAATATCTATTATACAAGTTGAAAATAATTTCTATTTAATGGATCAAACAATTTGTAAAACATTTATTTATTCAAAATTTTATAACTTTATGAATCATTTACCTTTAAATCAGATTCATAACTTTCCGAAAAACCAACATATCAAAGTATATAGTTGATATCTTTAGATTTTTGATGTTAAAATATTTCTTGAGTTACTAGATCAAGAATTAAAAAACGGATATGAGCGTTTTTTTGAGCTTCAAGATTATTGCAATATATTGATTAGTTTTTGTAAAGGATGGGGTGTTGGTTACAATAAAATTAATTTTTATCAATGTCCTTATACAATGAAAGTAACCTTACACGAATATTTGGAAAAATACAATAACTTGTTAGTATTCTTAAAATGCCCAAGTCAACCTGCCAATTCAAAAACCTAATTAATAGTAAATTTATCAATTAAATTGAAGCCAAAGTAAAAAACTATTATTATTTAAGTTATAATATGAAGAAATAATAATTATTTTTTTTTTAAATTTAATAATAAATTAAAATGTGAAATAAGTAATTGTATACTTGAGAAAGATGCTTAAAAATATATAATAAAACTATTATTGAGTATTATAAATCAAATTTTGCTACATGTGCTACAAAATTTATTGTTTTTACTTCAAAATATTTGTTTTGAATAAATACTAGTTTAAATAATTTTTAATAAACAAGTATAAATATATATATATAAGTATAATCAAATCAAATATAATATAATAAAAATTTATCGTATTTTATTAAGTAATAAAGTTAAAATTAGATACCTTAATAACTCATTTTGGTAATTTTTTAAATCTTTTACGTATCATTATATCATTCGATCATTAATATCTTTATGATAAATTCATTTGCTTTTTTACATGTTTCATAATCAATATAATCTAAAAATACTTTTCTATTTACTTATTTTACTTAATTTTTTTGAATAAAAATCAATTAATATTTTATATTATGCTTTTTTAAATAATAGAAGTCATAAATAATTATAAATTTTTATGCTATAACCTTTTAAAGTTAATTCATAAGGTTCATAATAAGATAGCAACTTTATTAATTAATATATAAATAAATTCAATCTTTTATCTCGGTCTTTAAATAATTTTTGTTTAAATAATGATTTTGAATGACGTTAATTTAAGAAAAATACAGATATATTTATAAAATAATTTTTTATAACTTTAGAATTAGATTAATCTAAATATATAATTTTTAATCTTAATAAATAAATAAATTATTTTTCTTTAATCTGTTGCTCATCTATATTTAATAATTATTTTCAAATAAAAATACCAATAGCTCATTCTTCTCTTCGTAAATCAATAACAATAATTCTTTACATTTATGATTACAAAAATTATAATTATTTTAAACTTAAGTAGAACAATTAAATTTATACTTAGATTTTTATGTATTCAAAATGATAAATTTATTCAAAATTATATCATAATTGATATATTGATAAACTCAAAAAACTAAAAATACAAAAATTTCTTCAGAATATAATTAAATAAAACATACAAGTAATTTCCGAAATATATTAATGGATTGAGAGTTTTCCGTATAATAATTTATCTCAAAATTTTAAAATTTATCAGAAAAATATCCGGAAATTAACTTTATAATATAAAAAATCAAAATAAATTAAAAATAATAGTAAAATTTTATTGATTAATATTTAAATAAAAAAAAATCTTCATTATTTATCCTTCCTCTTTTTTATAAAATGTAATCTTGAAATTATACACCAACTTATAAAGTAATAATAAATTTAAATAAAAACTTCATCTAAAAAGAAATTATATAATATGCTACATTAATTTTTTATAATGTTAAACACATTCAAAGTTCATAATGTTGAAATTTCTGTAATATTATTTAGCTGTACATATTTTTGATTAATTTTAGATTGTGATTAAATTAAATTAAATTAAAAGATATTGACTTAAATAATAAGGACTTATTTATATATTTAATATTTGCTGTAACCTGAATCATTAAGATTATTTTAATAAAATTTAATTAATATTTATTTAATCTCTTCCAACTTTATTTTACTGAGTTTTACAACTTAAAATTAAAATTAAATTAAAGATAGAATATGAAAAACCTTTAATTTAAGTATAAGAAATAATCAATTACGATCTTAATACAAAAGTTATTATATGACCCTTGTTAAGTAATAAATAATTTCATTTTAACGTTTTAGATTTTTATAAATTACTTTATGTAATTTTTTAAATATTACCTTGTTAGATATATTTTTGGTATTTTGTTTTAAAAAAATTATTAGCGGGAGGTAGTAACCTAAAAACCATACTATTAAAAAATAAATAGAAAAAAACATGTAATTAAGAATAATTATATCAACAAGAAAGGAATATCACAACCTTTACAAATTCATAAAATTCTAAAAATATACCATTTAAAATGGTTATGAAGAATGAAATTTTACTAGATTCTCACACTAATTAGTTTTGCTTTACAATATGATATTACAACTAAATGGTAATTAAGAACAACTTTTTTTAAATACCTGATTACGAAATTGTAGAAAAATTAAGTATAGATGCTCAAGTACATGAAAGATCACACAATATTATTAAAATTTTAAATGAAATATAAAATTGAACTTATAATATTAAAAAGTTTAATGTTGAAACCACTGTCAACAATTTGTGATATTTATTGTATATAAAAAAAGAAAAAACATTATTTTAGTAAATATATTAATCATTCTAAAGAAAATTCAAAGAAAAAATATAGATAATAAATATATGATTTAATTTACAGTTCAAAATAATAGATTCCAAATGATTAAAAATTTTATCACCTGTAATAAGAAATTTGTAGGATTATTTCAAACCCTACAAAAACTGTAGAAAAAGTCCGTTAAACTGTACTTAGGGGAAACTTTTCGTAATATTTTGGATTCATGTCGGGTGAAAATTTTTAAAGAATAATTAATATTAACTCACAAAAAATTATACATCAAATTTATAGCCTTTATTGTTTGAGAAAATATTTCTTGTAAACATTTTTTTTTAAACATATACTATGCTACATATTTACCAACTGATTCTGGAGATTTATTTGTAATTTTTCTGAATTTTTTTTAAAAGCGCCTTAGGCAGCTTCTATTTTTTGCGTGTGTATACCATCGTCCGCTATAAATTGCCTATCGTGGATAACAAATGAGTGCGTAAATCCAAGATCTTCCAATTTATTATAACCAGCCCAACCATCAGTGTGAATAATTGAGCGTGGAACAACATTATTCAAAATTATGTTTTCCAATTCTTCCCTGGATCTAACATTAGTAAATACCATAAACATTTTTCCTAATTTATCAATTCCTCCAACAATCCAATAATCTTTGTTTGCGAGAATTCTTCCTA
>CAKKLC010006969.1:55231-72404 GCA_918559645.1 Ceratonova shasta | reverse complement strand
AATTTGGGCTGATAGTTTTCCCTTTTCTTCGTATTCAGTAATAATTAGCATTTTTTGCCCAAGATTTAGTGTATTATATTTTTTTTTTCGTAGTTTTTTTCACAGTTGCCATTTTTTTTTAATTTTTTTTCGTATAAAAATTATTTATAATATTTTTTAAACAGGGTGGAAATAAAAATCGTTGGCGAATTAGAGAATTGGCAAAAATCTTAAATTTAACTAAAAAATTATATATAATTTTATTTTTGCGTTTAAAAATGTGGCTAATTAGAGAATTGGCGAATTAGAGAATATTTACTGTACTTAATTACATACTTACTCATTTTTAAATAATTCTTTGCTTAAAAACATTAATATAAATTTTTATATAATGTAAAATTATATTAAACATAATAAAATTTACAGATAGTTTATTAAAAACAAAAATAACTTGTAAATATTAAACTAGAAATTATTTTTTTTTTAATTTGTATTATAGATCTAATTTTATAAGTAATATTTTTTTATAGCAAGTATAAAAAAATAAATATTCATAATATTTTTACTATATCAATTAAATTTTCTTACAATTTATATATAAATATATATATATAATGAAACTGAATATTTTTAAAATTTATTAAATTGATTTATATTATTCTTTATATAATTTTACATTATTTTATACTTTATTTATTTTCGATATTATTTCTATATAATATAAATAAATTTTTTCCATAAATAGTCCAAAATAATTACTTTCTTAATAATTTTTAATTTTATTTCGAAATTGACTCATATTACTACTTTAAAATAAAACTAAACTAAACTAAAAATTTCTTAATTTAAATGAATTCTATTAGTTTCCTAAAAATGGAATTAATTTGTTATGAAAAGAAATTAGACCTTTCCTAATTTGCTAGTAATAATAATTTTAAATAAACTAATTTAAAGGCTTTAATATTATCATAATAATATAAATTATATTTAAATCATTTGTAATTTTTCAAATAATAGAGTTCTTAGATATTTTTTTATTTACAATCAAATTTAAAGTTTAAAATTAAACTGTAACTTAATAGTATTTTATAGATATAAATAATATTTTATATCATAAATAAATATTTAGTAATTTATTATTAAAATTAACAAATCTTTAAATTTTTAACTGAAAATATATTTTTTAATATTTATGAACATCAAAACAAGTTGTATTCTTAATTTTAAAACTTGAATAGTTTTTTTTATTTAAAATGCTGATTTTTTAATTTAAATTTACCAGTGATTTCAAATATGTATATTTTTAAATTAATAAATTTAGTCTATAATTTCTATTGTTTGCATTATAATAATTTTATTATTTTAAAGGATTTATTTGAAAATTAATATATTAATTGACTGAAATCACCCATTAATGATTAATAGAAAGAATTCTAATTTTACTTAGATAAATTATGCAGTATTTATACGAGTTATTTAAAATTAACATATAAAAACAGTTTTAACATCGTAATTTCCATTGTATACCTTGAATTTGGTTTTATTTAACTGTATAAAATATAATATATTAGAGATATATTCCGTAAAATTTAAAAGAAGATATAAAATTTAAATATTAAAAAAAAATGATTTCTCTTATTTGTTAACATCTGGAAAAAGTTATTTTGCAGAAATTAAAAATTTAGAGTGCTATTATTAATTAATAACTATTTTTAATGTAATTAAATTTCAAGAAAATTGATATTTTTTTAATCTGAAACAAAAGCTGAAAATAATAAATTAATAATAGCTAAATATTCTTTTGATAAAATTAAATTGTAATATTGATAATATTTGTAGAAATTTTACATTAAACCTGCAAGTGATATGATTTTAGTATATAAGAAGATATAACCTATTAGGGATTAAATACAGAAATTTTATTATCTCAAAAAATTTAATAATTTTTAGCAAGAGCGTAATTAATTAATAATCTAAATGAAAGATATGAGTATTAAATAGATAAAATATTAGATGCATTTGTTTAAATAAATAATTTTAATTTTAGATTTTTTATGAATTTAGACATGAACAGCATGATTATGTAAAATATATTAATAATATAAGTTTTTTCGTTAAGTAACCCACAAAACTTTAATCCATCTGCTGATTTTAAATTCATTTATTTTTACAGATATGGATAAACAGTAAGTAATATATAATAATACAAGGTTTATACAATTATTGATGACGAATCAGAATTTGTAAGAAAATTAATATTTTAGGTTGTTATTATTCCAAAAATTAAAAATAAAGAAGATAATGAATTTATTAATGATGGAAATTGTGAAGCACATATTAGTGCGTTTGAAGGTTTAGATATTTTAGGAATATTAGCTTCCAACAAAGTTATTTAAAATATTAATTTTCAAAATATAATTATTATTTAAAAACATATTAGATTATTTTTAAAATGAATATATGCAAAAATGTATCAAATAGTTTTGTAAAATAAAAAATTTAAAAATAAGAGGATATAATAATTATAAGTGAATACTGTTTTCCAATATGAAATTATATTTTGTATAAAAATTGAAAATCATTTCAGCAACCTTTACCTTACATTTGAATGCAGCTTAATTGAATTTTTAAGTTTTTACCTATCATGTAATAAAATATATAATTTATTTTGTCATTTTATTACTTTCCAAACCTAAAATTAAATTTTATTTATTTTAATTTAAACATAAAAAAGTTGACTATAACAATTATTATCGAGGTAAAATAAATTAAAATTATTTAAAATTTTATAAATTAAGAGATCTATAATTAACTTTTAAAAAGATTTATACATAATTTAAAGGGATAGAATTATTTAAAGATTTTAATTATAACAAAAATTCTAAAATTAATATTTTAATATTAAATGTAGATTATTTTATAAACTATGAGTATCAGAATTAATAAAATATAATTTAATTTTAAAAAAAAATAATAATAGTGTGGTTACTAAAATATTGCAATTATTTAATAATAACTCCAAACAATGGTACTTATTTTATAAAGATATAGTTTTATATAATCTAACGATAATAAAATTCATAAAAATTTAATCAATAAAAAATTTTGATTTTTGTTTTAAATCATATAAATCTTATCATTATAGTATTGATTTAAAATAGAAACTGTAATATCCCAAGTTACTAATAACCTATAAAAAAATAGTCTGAAAATATTAAAATTTACAAAATTTTATTTATAATAATCAACATTAAATTGAAACATATTTTACGAATATTAAACAAAAGTTATATTTTTAATATGTTAAATTTAATATTATAAAATTTGTGATGAATTTTTTAAATTTATTTGCATAATCTTATTTTTTTATATAAAATTTAAAATAATGATTAATGAAATAAATACAAAATTAAAATAAATCCAGATCTATACTATGTTTTGATACAATAAAACTAAACAGATTATATATCAAGTAATTAAAAAACAAAAATTAATTATCATTGAAATATTAAAACAGATTTAATATTCTTAATATTAAATTTAATAGAAAATGTCAATATAATTTTTAGATTATTAATAAAATAATTGTCGCATGATTAGTTGTTACTAAAGTATATTTATTATATTTTATTTGATTTTTCAAATTTTAATATTTTTATAAATTACTATTTTTTCCATCTGTAATTTTTAAGGTATAAAGAATCTTATATAATATAATGAATAAATAATTAAAATAATGAATGTAATTTAAAGCTATGAATTATTTGTTTATCACTTTGTGATTTTCTAAGAATTGTGAATATACCTCATTATTAAAATTATTAAATAAATAATAAATAATCAACAGGAATTTGTAATCAATTTATAATTATTACAAATTTTAATTTTTTAAATTTATAGCTGAAAGTTTAGCTAATATAGAACAAATAGTGTATTAATATTTTAAGAATTATTAAAGTAAGTTATTTAAACAATATCACTATTTATAAATGTAGTTTATTATGATTTATAATTATTATATATTTTTCAGTAATTTAAAAAAAACATAATTTGTATTGTTTTAATTTTTAAATATACATTATTGTCTGAATAGCATAAAATTAAACTTTCATTTGTATAAAAAGTTATATCAAAGAATTCTTACTAGTTAAATTCAAAATTATAGGATTTTTTTTTAATTAATTTAAAATTGTATTATAAATCAAAGGATAATTAATCTTTAATAATTTACATTATTTTGAATAATTTTCTGTATATGTGATATAGTAATAATATAGGAATAGAATATAGATTTTTAAGCTTAATATTTAAATCCAAAATTAATATATATATATATGGTTTTGCAAAATTTATTGACATATTTAAAAACAGTACTGACTTTATTAATAAATTATGTTTTTTATTATGATTTTCACATTCTTTAGGGACATTTACCCGATAATAAGTGACAAAAAAAAATTATTCAATAAAAGTTTCTGGATTTTTTTCATTTTTCAATTTCTCTTAACATCTTCATGAAAAAACGATCTTAATCCCTGGTGTAATTTTTTCGTAACTCATCTTGAATAATTTGTAAGAATTTATTTACATTATTTGAATATGATCTTTTAAATTATTTTTCCGTTTGCAAAAACACTTTTTGATAATATTCAGCTTTACAGAATATGGTGGAACAAAAATTAATTCGATTGTATCCTTATTTAAAACGCTTAATAGCTCCCTATTATGATTTATTCGGATTTTGACCTTAATAAAAAGTGTTCTTTGATTATCTTCGTCAATTAATTTCTATAAAGGTTTTAGATCATACTTTAAAAAACTTCTCCATTTACTTTTAGTAATTTACATGAAATCCTATCATTCAATATTTGCTTGCAGCTCCTATTATAAAAATGTTTTTTGTTTTTATTGCAGTAGTTTTATTGATTGAAGATGATCCCATAAATCATTAACCACGTTTTGTTCCTGTGATAACACTACATCCCACTTCAACAATAAAAATATGATTTAACGCACTAGTATTACATATTTAATCTGTTAAAGCATTTATATGAAAATATCTTTTTTCAAGGGTAGATTGTAAATATCTTTAGTTTCGCAATAATAAAAAGTTGCTTTTAAGTAAATTGAAAATTTAAAAGCCCTCTGCCAATAGTGCTATTTCCTACAATAATTCAGAGCTTTATAAATATCCAGGACAAGTGACTTTTAAATATTTCTTGGATCAGCATCAACTATTTCTCTTATTCTTTCTTTTGAGTAAAATTTCGTTTTCTTCGAAAATCTCCATCTATCTATTTCTGTAATATTCTTTCTTTATTCAATAATGTTTTAACTATTGCGTAAATTGTTGACATTTGTACAGCAT
This sequence comes from Ceratonova shasta, assembly GCA_918559645.1. Lineage (NCBI taxonomy): Eukaryota > Metazoa > Cnidaria > Myxozoa > Bivalvulida > Ceratomyxidae > Ceratonova > Ceratonova shasta. The sequence goes on along the minus strand of CAKKLC010006969.1, from coordinate 67,057 downwards.
TATTTTCAGAAATTGTCTTAATATTAATGCCTCATGATTACGTGGATATAAGAACTTTTCTCATTTAATCAGAAGCATACATTCTTTCCGAATTGATGAATGTTAATTCGGCTTTGCATTTTCTTCGTTTTCATTTATCGTTTGGTTATAAGTTTTGTTGTTACTAATTTTCGTGAAAATTTAACTAAAGATTGGAAAATTATATTTAAAAATATAATTTATTAAAAATATTAATAATGATCAGGAATAAGTCTATAAAGTTAGGGAAACACCATATATTTAAATATTTATTAATTTTGTTATTTCCTAATAATTTTAGATAAAATTAATCTAAAAGTAAGAAATTAATACAAATTAACAATTATTTGATAAAGAAAATAGCTAACTTTTTATCTATACTTGTTTATAAAAATTATTAAACTATCTTATCGTATTCCTTAAAAATAATAAAATAATTAATATTTCTATTTGATAAGTTTAAATTTATAATGCATATACAAATTAGTATTAATTAAAAAATTCCTAGTAAAATAATGATATTAATAATTTTGTTTTTAATGATAAAATTTAATGTATAATTTATTACAAATATTTTTAAAGATAAATATTAATTAAAATATAATTATTTAGTTAATTAAATAAAATCTTATATATATAAAATTAATTTATGTTTTATTATATAAAAAAATATATATAAAGCGTTTAGAGAATTCTACATTATATTTTTACATGTTTCAATTAATCTATCATAACAAAAAATTAACATTATTTATTAAGAGATTTACAATGATACTAGTTTAAAATTTTTTCTAATTTATAAACTCAAATAAAAAAATTACTTTTATGTTTTTTTTTTAAAACAATATATTAATAAAAATATTTCTGACAATTATAAGTAAATACAAAAAAAAATCAAAATTAAGAATAAATTAAATTAGGCAAAGATTTTTTTTTTATTAATGACACCTATAAAAAAAAATTTAAAAGAATTTTAATATAAGAAAATAATTATTTTATGAATGAATATAGCATAATATTTAAATTTGATTAAAATCATTAATTATCTTTTATTTTACACAAAAAGATTAAAAAATATGTTTTCTTTAAACATGATAGGATATAATTTCATTATAAAGTCCAAGACAGAGACAAATTTTTAATTTTCATTATTATAAATTATTAAATAAAATTAAAATCTATTATATTCTATACAAGAATATATATTCATTTAAATGTTTAGAAATATTTACATGTTTAAAAATAGTCTATTTATTAATTTGATTTGGTAGAAAGATACAACATTTTTTGTATATTTACCAACTACATTAATAAAAACTAATTTGTTATTCTAAAAAATAATTAATATTTGTAAACAAATAAAATATTTATATTATTAGTAAAATTTAAATGTAATTAAGCAATCTATATAAGTTTTAATAGATAATTTTATTTTATTAAATTTCATTATATAATAAAATATTGATATATTGATTCCTATACTCAAATGAAATTTTTAAATTGTTCTAGTAGAATTATTACAAATGCAAACGCTGAAATATAATATTTTTGATAATAATATAGCTTCAAATTTAATAAAGTTTAATAAAATTTTGTTTGTAATAATAGGGAACCATATAATTATAAAACTTAATAATAATAGTGAAAAATGACTAAATAACCATTAATATCTGTTCAAAACAAATACAGTTTAAATACCTAAAATTAATCTTTTTTCTTTTTAATTTATTAATAAAATTATATCAATCATATTTTAAAAATTTTGATTTTTAGGATAAGTAATACCATTATTTTGAGGATTAAATAAATATATTTTAATTTAAATAACAAAAAGTAATTAATATTTTATTCAAATTGAAACATGAAATATTTCATACCTAAAAATATTAAGTTATTAATTATATATTATTGAAAAAATTAATCAGTTCAAATTATATGACAAAGTTTGACTGTTTTTAAACTTCAATACTTACGTAATATTTAAATTAAATAATGTTGATATTTGACTTTATTAGTTAACAAAATATCTTAATATAAACATTTTTCTAGAAATTATAGAAATCAATAGATAAAGATTCAAATTAGTTTTACAACCAAGTAACTTTTATCTTTTTTTATTTTAATGGTAAATATTGTAATATATATATATATATATATAGAAATATGAATTTAATTGTAAATCAATTTTATAATTTTACAATAATAAAATATCCTATTAGTAATAATTTTGAGATATGTAAATTAATTTATATATTAAAATTATTCTTTTTTATTATATAAAAAATTCCTACCTTAATAACTAATGATGTAAATTCTTGAATAATCTTAAGTATTTAGAGATTAAAAATCACATTTATTATATTTTAATTGATATATTTATATCAAAATTCTTTAATTATAAATTTAATTAATTATAATTAGTATTTTTATTAACAAAAATTTAATTAAATTAGTGATATTAAAGTAGCATGATTTCTTCCTTTTAATAAAAAAATTTGTAATTAAAAGAATTAATACATTCCTTAATTATTTTTTTTAACAAATTATTATACTTCATTTATAATAGATTATTCCTTCATTTATTAAAGATATAATTTCAGAAAAATAGAAATATTTTATTTTTCAAAATTACACATGAATATTATAGCAATTTCTTTATATAAATGCAAAATTTTGTCTTTTTCTATATCAAAATGATAATTTTATTAATTTTTTTAAATGATATTGATAAATTTAAGTATTGTGATTTCTAATTTGTAATTAAAATATTTTTAAAATTGAATAAAATTAATTGCTGTAAAAAAATATCTTATTTATTATTTAAATAACTAAACAATAGAATATTTATTCTTTAAAATAATCAAGCTCTACGAAATAATTCTAAAAAGGAATAATTTATTCAAATGGAATTAAAAAAATTCAAAAATGAAAATTATATTTATTTTTGAATCTTTAAATTTATGTAATATATTTTCTGTTATAATAAAAAAAATAGTTGTAGTTATAAATTATAAAATGATTATAAATTTTAAACCTTTTTAACTTTTTTCTTTGAATTATAAGAAATGATAAGTATTTAATTATTAAATTTTCTTCATTTTTATAGCTAAATTGATAATTATTTATGTAAATAATACCATATATTATTCTCTTAATGATTTAGATAGATTTTTGATATTGGCATTAATCAATTAAAAATCAGTTTGATATCTGTCAGAGTTTTTTTTATGTAAATCAATTATAAATAAATTATTTTTGATAAATTATAATGAATATTTAATTGCTAAAAAGGGTCATTTAATTATCTAAAAAAAAATATCAGAAAATAAATGATTATCTTTATTCAAGTATATTTAAAAATTCATTAATTAAAAAGAAACTAATTTACAAAGTTTCTTTAAAATGGAAAAAAAAGTTAATAATTTAAACCTCCGAATACTCTCCAACTTCTTTTTTTATTTTTGCAAATCTTAATTAAATTCAAAAAATCCCCAGAAACTCTCTATCTTTCCAAATCTTAAAATCAATGGACACAAAGTATGATTATTTTAGTATTCTAGATTGTTTTTAATCTAAAATAATAAAATCAAAATATAGTAACGTAAAGAAAAGTAAATTTTGGTTAAAAACAAGCCATTAACATTAAAGAAAAAATGTGAATCATTCTGTACAATACAAGCAATTTTGACATTTCAGATTATTACATATCTTGGATATTAAGAAAATAACTTGGAAAAACAATTGGTAGATGTTCCATAAAAGATTTTTTGCTTTAAGAGAAGTTTATAAAAGATGTGTCTATAGATACTATTTCCTTTTAAAAACATTCAAGAAGCTCTTAAAAATGATTTGTTGTACACAAAACTTAAAGAATTATTCTATGTTATAGAAAACAAAGGTGGATTCGTAATGAAGCCCATATTACAAGCAAAAGCTATAATTTACACAAGCAAATGTTCCGACTTCAAGATTTAGATTCCAAAACAGAGACGCAAAGCTTCAATGCTTGTAACGGATGTCTGTAAATTCAAAAAAACAAGGACGAATTCATTTTTGATATCAATAGAAAAATCGATAGTAATAGGGCAAACAATATTTTTAATTGCAATAAAATACCCCCATTTATATGCTGGCGCCATTAAGAAGTGTTTTATCTCATGATCAAAGAATACTAATGAAATATATAAATAGAGTTACTTTTTACCTGAAATTTAATAGGTCTGGGTCAGATAAAATAAACCCGTTACTATTTGAAACCTCGCTTTCTTTTGAGGTTTCAGATATTTTAATGTTCCAAAGTTATGCAAATAAATCTGAAAATTAAAACCTTGGAATTAATAGCTAATTTTTTCCTACGGTTCTTTTTGATAAACATCTTAGTATTGCAAGAGTGAAGACAATGATTCTTATGGTTTTTGATAATTGTCCAGCGCACAAAATTTTATGCGAGCTGAAAAATATCTAATTGCTTGTTTTGCCATTAAACACAACAGTGAACCTTCAGCTTTCTTATGTCCGTAAATTATGAAGCTTTTAGGCAAAATTGTAGAACTATCAAATATTGGACATTTTTTAGGAGGATTTCTCATAGTAATTTACACCTTGAAAATCTTTATAAAGAGATAACATATAAGGATGCGATTGTTTTTACAAAAATTTGCTAAGAGCGATGTGACAATTAAGACCATTCAGCATTTTTGTAAAAGAAACAATCTCATCAGCTTTCACAGATGAAATAAATACGCTTACTGACATCTAAAACACTACAATTGAGAATTTTAAGGCAGTTGAGAATTAGCTAGTTAAGAGAGATATCATTAATGAGAATGAATTTAAAATTTGCGTCAAAATTGGCTGATTCTTTAAGCGAATAGTATGTGAAGTTTTGTTGGGAGCCTGAAATATCATTCAAATAGGTTTTTAAATAAAGTTTTCGAAACATCAGAGTGGTATCTGTTGTATCGTATGGTTAAAGAAACTTTCAGTCAATATAGATCCATCAAGCCTTTTTTTTTTTAAAAAGATAAAGAATCGTTTTTTAAAAACAAGATTAATCAGAAGCTGTGTTATAGTTTTCAGAATTTGGAGGTATATTAGAAATCATAAAAGAAAAAAGACATCATTAAAACATAGCAAGATTATTTCAATAAATAATTTTTAAGTTCATTTATAATGTGATATCAACCCGTCAACCTTAACTCTACACTTTTTTTTTATTTCCAATTTTAGAGAATTTTCATTAAACGGGTAGATGAATGTAGTTGAAATTATAAATTATATTTTTAAAAATATTTAATAAGGTCTTGAGACGAAATTATATAATTTGAAAACATAAAAATAAATGGTGTAAAATTTTATTATTTATTAGATTAAAATAACGATGACTTTTAATATATATATTAATTTCGGATGTTATTTATCATTAAATAGTAAATGTAATTTTAAATTCCTTTATTAAGAGTATTAGTAACTCCATAATTAAAAAATTTATTTTAGAATATTTGGTTAATTTAGAAAAAATTAAAAAACTTTGATTAGTTAAAATATATAAATTTATTCTATAAAACAATTGATGTCACATTTATATTAATGTTATTTTTACATAATAATGCAAATAAATTATTAAAATTTTTTTAAATTATGTATAATAAATTATTTTTTAATACATCTACTTTTAATAATTATTTTAAGTAACGAAAATAAACATTATATGTATTTTTGAATAATTTTGAGAATTATTTGTTTTATTAAAACATCATTTATATAATATGTCTTTTATAATTTATAATAAATTTTTATTATGAATTTTATAATAGTTCTTTTTATGATATGAAAAATTCAATTTAGGTAATCCCAAATTTTTTCGAGAAATAAAAAAACGTACATAATTTTATTATAATATTTTTTTGTAAATTTAAATACTTAATTATATTTTCATTAAGTAAATCATATTATTAAACATTTATATATTTTTTTTAAAATTTAGAATATTACAAATAAAATTTCTTAATTAATAGTTATTTAATATTAATAAAATAATATTTAATAAATTATATATATATATATGATAATAAACCTTATATTATTTAATGAATAGTGAGAAAAATTAAACATCTCTTTATATTTAAAAAAAATCCTATTTCGCTCAATTAAGAAATTATTTGTAAACAATAATAAAATTATTGGTCTTCATTAATTAACCAAGAAAAAAAAATATGTTATATTTATGTTTCATATTTATATTTAAATAAAATTTGGTTTAATAATTGTTATTTCTAAAAAAATTTAGGGTTGTATTATTAATTTTATAAAAAGAGATCAAATAGAATCCTTAATAACAAAACAGTACAAAAATCTTTTAGAGTTTTGATTTTAAAATAATAATTTTTACATTTTATTTTGAACTTTTATTATTTTTTTTAATCAAAATATAAAATAAAATTATTAAAATTATTTTTTATAGACTTTTTTTATTTATAATAATAAAGTGAATGGTTATAAATTTTGACTCTTTTCTGTTTTTTTCCCTTCAAGGAGAAATAACCGATGAGATATTATAAATTAAAATAATTCATATTATTAAATATAATTAATTCAATGAATTTTTAATTAGTTTTAATTTATTTAAAAATATTTTACTCAAAAAAATTAAATTTATAATAGTAAAAAAATTCGAAGAGATTTTTATAAAGGGAAACAAAACGAAAATATCCAAAATTTTAATAAAATAATTAAAAAAAAAAGAATTTTAATTATATAAATAGTAACTATTCTATAATTTCGTCAAAAAATTTTTAAAGTTTTATTTTACGGCTTAACAAATATTTATTATCAATTATATTGTGTGTAAGAATAGTCATATGCTATTATAAAATGAACAAAAATAAATCAATAGTTAATTAAATTCCAGCTATTTATTATATAATAAAAACATATTTTCTTATATTCTAAAACAAATTTTAATCAAATATTCGACAATAATAATGTTAAAATTTAATACTATTAATGTTAATATTAATTAATAATAAAAATATTTTTAATAATTGATAATTTTAAAAATGGCATAGTATTTTTATTAGTATGTAAAATATCTAGTTTTTTCAAAAATATGTAAAATAAAACGAATTTTTTATATAAATAAAATTCTCGTCATTTTTTGCGCAAATTTAAAAATAAATTTTGCGCGACTAATTTAATTTTTTTATTTAATATTACCCTAATGGAACTTTAAACAACGAAAAAAAAACAAGACAAATAAAATACGAAAATATTAGCTACAGTTTATCCTGGAAAATGAACATAAAAAGATATTTATATGCTGTAAAAAAAACTGTATAGAATCTTTAACACTTAATCACCAAAATACCATTATACAGTCACAACAACATAGCCGTCCTTCGAGAACACAAAGATATATAAGAGCAGAAGTAAGAAAAAAATTGAAAAAGAAAGCAAATGAAACACTGAATTGGATCGTTTGCATTGTAACAGAAATTACAAATGCATTAACATACAATTATCAGAAAAAATTACCTCCATTTACTCACATGCCAGATTGTGTTATCAAAGAGTGTGCATTTTTAAACAATAATTATAATCACTTAATTGAAGACATATCACGGATTCTAAAAAAAACAATAAGTGGTCAACAATTTTTTAGATATTATAGTGGCGTGGAGGATAAAAAACGATTCATTGTTTTTTACTCGGATTATATAGTTTCATTTGTCAAATACTTGCATGGCATGTACATTGGTGGAACATTCAGATTCTGCCCTTGAGAGTTCTATGAAATTTTTTTAATCCGTTGATTCATTCTAGGAAAAATCATGCCCGTAATATTTGTGTTTTTATCGAGCAAGACTGAACAATCTTATTAAAGCGTTTTGCAATATTTATACGAAAATTTAAATTTAGGCCTAGAAATATTATAAAAGATTTTGAAAAATCCATTTATAATACAGCTATGATTAATTTTGATAATTGTAAAATTATTTTGTACATATTTCATTTCGGTCAATCAATTTATAAAAAAATACAAATCTATGGATTACAAAACTTATATAAAACCGATACTTTTTTTAAGTTTTTATATGAAGTATTTTAACTTAGCATTTTTTTATCTAGATAATGTTCCAAAAGCATATAAAAAATTAAATGAAAAATATTTATTATCTAGTGGTAATGAAAACATTTTAAATTAATTGATTATTTTCAATCTACGTAAATTGGAACCTTAGATGAATTAAATGTAGTAACCAAGCCACCCAAATCTCGCACAAAGATTAAATCTGCTTATTAAATAGTATTTACAAAGATTCCAAGAACAACAAATGCAGTCGAAGAATGGCACAGAATTCTAAATCTAAGAACTCAAATATCGCACCCATATATAGCCAGATTATTACATGTTTTACAGGCAGAAGAAGAATTAGTTATGGTAGTACTGAATCGATGGAAAAACTGAGTATTTAATTTTGATAAAAAACAATGTGAACAAGATGAAAAATTGATTATTGCTATTGAAAATTAAAATTTTTTTACAGAAGAAGAAGAATATTTTATATTTTAGAATAAAATAACAAAATGGAACCTAAATAAATGATTTTATTTATTATTTTACAATTTTTATAAATTGCGCAAATTTTTTTATTAATTGGACAAAAACCGATTATTGCGCGGTGCACAAAAAACGGTTACGAAAATAGACGTCAAACTTTATATATATTGATAATGTATATTGTGTTATAAACACAAGAAGCATTTATTTTTATATTTACACAACAACAAACAATCACAAAAAAAATTCGATACAAATTAAATTATTTTTCAAACAAAATACGAATTCTTCTTATTCTGAGTCTACCTCTTGGTCTTTTTGGTATTGGAGTAATAATCAGATATAATAAGATTAGTTGACGACAATGGTAATATATTTTTAAAAAAAAATTTAATAAGTTTGACTTAAATATGCTTTTAGACAAAACTAATCCGAACAATATTATTGTTTCGAATAACTGCACATATATATTTACATGGGATTTCCATATCAACTCCTTCTTTGAACTCAGATGTTTTATTTAAAAGCTTGAAAATAAATTTTTTAATCTACTAATAAAATATCATTATAAGAAGCTGTAATAAATAATAATTTCTCTTGTAACATATTTTTATTCTATATTTTAAAGCGAGAATCTACAGGCTGGGTGTAAATCGTCTTTTTCGTCTTTCATTATATATTGAAATGACTTAGTTATTGATGGACATTATCAATTTGCATATATCTTATTAAATAAATTTTTTTAATGCAGAATTCAATTATTTTATCTGATTCGTAATTGTTTTTTTACCAAATCTTGATACTAAAAACATCTAATGCACCCGTTTTTTAAAGCAAAGTCAGTGATTCTTTAATAAAATTGTATATTTCTTTAATTTATTAATATCATATTTAATTAAAATTCAACCATTGAATATGTTTTAACAGTTTTACAATAAACCACATCGAAATGGTATCTTTGAAATCTTTCTTAGCTTTTTGGAAATATGTCTGACATTTGATTTTGCAACAAAGTAAGATTATTGTATTCAATGCATTTATAACGTCTTTTTCTAAATCAGATAAAACTACAACTCCACTAGGATTAATCAAAATATTTCCATTTAATAAAATCAATAAACCTATTACCACATTTTAAGAATTATCACTTTCAACAATCGCAATAGCGATTTAAACTAATAGATAAAGGCCTTCTTAAGTAACGCCTACAAAAAGGGTCCCTTTATTAGGCCTTTTTTAAAATGATCAATCCAAATAAAGTAATTTACTTAATTTTATAAACATATTCTTTGATGCATGCTATAATATTAAAAACTTTTCAAAAGAATCATTATCTGAAAATTTGTATTCTTTTCAATCTCCGTTTAATCATATTGTGTCAATCAATTAAAGGTATAAATGGATATGATTCTCTAATATTATTCCTTTTGATTTTATATTTACAGATTTAATTGTAAACTAGGCACTTTGATATAGAACTTTATATTGATATTCAGTTCTCATTTTACTAATTAATAACTTTGTTGTTGTTTACTAAAATTTCCTTTTTTTATACTAATTTAAATAAAAAGAAATTTTTGTTCCTTTTTCCAGGGTGAATTCTTGTAACGGATTCATAATTACAATTATTTATGTTTATATATATATTAATTTTTTAATTAGATACATTGAAGCAATCTTTAAAAGAAATGATGTTTCTTTAAATTTCATTGAAATATGTTTTGAATTTTTTTTTAATTGAAATTTTTTTATCTAATGCCGAAATTTAAACAATAATTAAAAAAACTTTTATTGTATAAAATTCTATGTTGAAAGGCAAATCTTCAGCCAAATTTAATTAATTTACTGTTCATTTAATAACATCCATGCAGATAAAAAAACGTTATATTTTACAAAATTATAATAAAAACTTGCCATTTTTCAAATTTATAAAAAAACCTACCATTTTACAAATCATTGACAAAAAAAGGCCCAGATAAGGAATGCTTCTATTTAAATTATAGTTTGATATAAATTATTAAATAATCTTTTAAATTCATTAAAAAAAATTATTTATATGAACTAATTACTTTTTAAATATATATATAAAATGTAGTTTTAAATTAATAAATTATTAATATTATTTTTCGGAAACTTGAAAATTACCTTTTTGGTTATTTTATTAATTAAATTTATTTTTGAATCATTAAAAATTGAATATTTAAATAAAAATGTTTATAAAATAATTTTATAATATTATTATGTGACGTTTCAAAATTAGGATATTAAATTTATTAAAATTAAAAAAAAATGCATCTAAATATTAAATTATCATAGTTTTAATTGTAAAATAATAATACTTTTATTTATGGTTAATTTTTCTTAAAATGAATAATTCTTTTTATATTACTATTAAATAATACGCCTCTAGAAGTTAGTATTATTTTCTATTATAGATATTTCAATTTATCTATTTTAAATTGATATTTTTAAGAATAAATCTACTTTTTTGTTTTGTTGAAATTAATTGATGTTAAAATACAACAAGATTTATTAAATCATTTTCAACTGTATCAATATTTTCAGCTGGAAAGAATAATTTTATTTTAAAAATGACTTACTCAAATTAATAAATATAACTTTTTTATTTATAATAATAAATTTTATATTTTTTGTGTGTTGATTTTATATTATTTTGTATTTTTAATTATATTTTATGCAATAGTTAATTAAAACCACAGCGGGGATAGCTCAGTTGGGAGAGCGTTAGACTGAAGATCTAAAGGTCCCTGGTTCGATCCCGGGTCACCGCATAAGTTTTAGTTTTTTTACTTGATTGTTTATTTAAATTTTAATTATTTAACAAAACTTTATTTATTTATTTATATAAATAAATAATATTCTTTTTATTATTTCAATACACAGAATATGATATATATTATGAATTATAATAATTGAATAATTTTTTATATAAAAAAATTAATATGAATTATTGATTTTATAAATTTAAATTAGTAACCATTCCCAAAAATAGAAAATAAACTACATTTTCTGATTTTACGATTTACTATAATTAACAATTAGATAAGAAATATTGAAGTTTTTTTATGAATTAAATTGTTTTTTATATAAATATGCTACTATTTATTTCTTTTAATAATATTGTTCCATCTTAATTTTTTTTAATTATTATTTTAAATTTAAATTATTTTTTATTTATTTTTTAACACTTAAATGCAATCTTTGGTAAACACTGACATCATCGAATG
>CAKKLC010006969.1:13553-55221 GCA_918559645.1 Ceratonova shasta | reverse complement strand
TTTGTGTTCGGGAGAAATGATAGGTGTTATTGAATACTTTCAAAGTACTAATATAATAATGAAGGTTTACATTTGCCAAGAGTGTTTTAATGTGCGCAATCTTCTTCCTTATACAAGGAATAAAGATTGCTTTGCTTTTCGATGCATGACCATATCGTGTCATGCAAGAAAAAAGTATAAAAGCATTCGTGAAAAGTCTATTTTCAAACGTTATAGATTTTGTTTAAAAACTGGTCTAAAACTAATTTGGAAATGGACTTTATCACAGGCAAATGTGGACATACGTCAAGAAATTGAAGTTCACAAAAAAGTCTAAATTGATTTTTTTGATGATCTGCGTAACCAGTGTGTTACTTATTATTCAAAGAAATTCGATTTATTTAGGAGGCCGCGGCGTTATTTGTCAAATAGACGAAAGTTTATTTCGACGTAAACCAAAACATCATCAGGGCCGTGCGACTGAAAATGAGATGTGGGTATTTGGTATCGTCGATACATCTTTTCAACCTTCCAAAATCTTTTTACAAGTTGTACCTAATCGCAAAGCAAAAACTTTGTTACCATTGATTAGGAAAGTATGTAAGGATGGTTCTATCATACACATTGATCAATGGTCAGCTTATAGAAATATAGCTGCTGAATGATTTTTAAATGAAACTGTAAACCATAGTTTACATTTTGTGGATCCTGAAACAAGTGTCCATACACAAATTATCGAATCGTGTTGGGCAAAGCTCAAAAAGGAAATAAAAAACAAAAAAGATGTTTTAGGCGATAAACTCCTGCTTTAACTTAGTGAATGGATGTGGAAAATTAACATCTACGAAAAAAATTGGAGCAAGTTACTAGAATTAATTAAAATATAATTATCATTATTATTATTATTTTTTATTATTATTATTAATTTTTTTTTTAATATATTTCTTAATTATTATAAAAATTTAATAATTTTTTTGTTGGGGGAAAAAACGAAGTTGTTTGTGCTGAGAGGAAAAACGATGTTGATTTGTTTTTTTATAATACAGCTTGATTTTAGTCATTAAAAGGAGTTTAATTAATAAAAATCTGCATTTTATGTTATGTTTTTAAAATACGTAAATTATAATTAATATTTGAAAGTTATATTATAAGCATACAGAAAAATAAATTATCATTATATTTTTAGAATATAATCAAACTTAATTTAAAGTAAAATTATAATAAAATATTATTTATTGCAAAATATAATTGAAATTACTCGTATAATTATATATAATTTATCAATATAAAATTCAACTTAATAAATATAAATGTTTATGAAAAATTACTTTAAAAAAATATAAAACATGAAATAAAAATTTAAATAATTTTTCTTAATAAATAAATTATTTTAAACACGAAATTTTAATAAAAAATATTAATCTTTTAAATTTTATTTATATATATTTAATTTGGTATATTAAATTTCAATTAAATTTATGTTTTATATGTTTATTAAAATAAAATCAAATTTACCGTCATTTTACAACAATCTTTTTTTTAATTTAAAAGAAATTTTTATTACATTTAAAGAATCATTTTATATTTAAAATCTTAATATATAGTAAATATTATTAAATAAATAATTATAATTATTTTATGTTATAAAATAAAATATTAATATCTAAAAACATACAACCTCATATAAAGGAATAATTAAAACATAGTTTATGGATAAAAATATTATTTAAAATCATTATAACAAAGATTAATAATTATTACGAACCAATATTTTTGTGTAAATAAGCTTACATATAACTAATTTAATGATATTTATGTAAGTAAATTAAGTAGAATAATACAACATTATTAATAAAACTTGTATTAATGAATCTTCAGTACTTAATTTTATTATAATCTGAATAAATTAATTATAAACAAAAGTCCTTTTAAAATTTATAAATGTAAAGTAAAAAAGAATTACTGAAGATCTAAGATTATCATTTTTTAAAAATAATTTTAATCTTGGTTGCAATTAAAATCAAAAACAAAAATTATACCTAATAATTTCAAAGAAATTATTTAGTATATAATTTTCTTTATATATATATTTATATATAAATATTAATTAACTCAATTTTATATACTGATAAGCTTCACTTTTATTTAATAGGGTAATAAATGATCACAAGACTTCAAATAGAAAAAAATTTATTTGAGATTTATTATATATTAATAATTATATCATGTGATCCATTTGTATGAATATAACAGTTGACTAAATTAATCAATTGATGTTTCACAAAACATTATTTTTTTTATTTTAAATTGTAATAGGTATGTTTGATTAAACTATATGATGTAAATAATTATTTTAATTATTTATTTCATTTATCTTATTGCATTTGTAATCAAATATTTATTTTTGAAAGGGCAATTTTTCAGCAATATTTCAAAATAGTTGTGTAATCTTATAGATATAGGGCTAGCTTTTTAGATAAAACTACAGATTGGTTTTAAATAGTATTATTTATAACCATTGGGTAATTTTTTTATTCCATTATTAAAAGTTTTCTTGTTATTCTATTATTACAAATTTCGGCATAGTTGACAATATAATATATACAATTATTTAAACTTTATTTTATGACCATTTTTTACTCGATTTTGAAAAATAAAATAAATTATTAAAGAATTTTTTTTCCATTTATATCATATGTAAGAAATTAATTATTAGTAAAATGATTTTATCTATATGATTAATTTTTATACTTATAATTTCCACATGATATCTAAATAAAATAAAAAAAAAGAATTATTTAAACAATGTTATTTAATTCTAAGTCTTTAAAATGTATATAAATTAACTATTAATCAAAAAAAAATATAATATTGAAATTTATAATTGGATTTGCCAATATACAAAATATATGTTTGAGATTAATATTATAAATATGTATTTTAACATATTTTTTACATATTTTATTTTTATGAGCTTCATATTATATTTTGATGTTGCTCTATTTAAAAAATTTATAAAGTTTTAATTTAAGGGTCTTTACTAACAAAAGTTAAATTTCAATTTTTATTAAATAGGTTTTCATTAATGATTAATGTTATATATTTATTTAATAATTTTTAGTATACATGTTAAAAATAACATTTATGTATATGAATTTAAATTAATTAAAAGATGGTGCACAAAAGAAAAAATATGTTTAAATTATTGAAAAAATATTTAGCGAGCGGAACAAAATTTTATTAGAAAATTCTAATCTGAGTAACTTCAAAAATAATAATATATTTTATATACCATTAAAAATATATTCATAAAAAAAGATTTATAATTCAAATTATAACAGCTTATAATCCAGTATTATATACAATATTTTTAATTTAAGATTATTTTTCGATTTTAGTTTTTGTTAATATGATAAATTCTAATGTTTATCATTTTTATTAAAAATAAAATAATAAATTGAATATATCTTGAAAATTTTTTTTATTAAATGATTATATTGAATAATTGACTGATTATCTATTTGGAAATATTTCTTTTTTAACCAGTATATAAATTTTAGGACCTTTCCATTACACAATTTATACGCTAAGATAGATATTTTATTAAATCTATATAGCAAATTAAATAATTTTCAAATTACCATGGAGCTTTTTATTAGTCCAGAAATAGTAGATAACTTTAGTACTAATTAATGTATCCATATGTTTTTTCTTAAGTAATATAAATTTTATTTTTTGATTATTATTTAAATATAAATATAAATTAAATGATATTATGTAGTTTTATAATAAATGATTATTATAATTATACTTTCGTTTATTTTTTTTAAATTTCTGGCAATACTAGTTAGGATTATATAATTTTTGTAATGTTATAGAAAATGAACTATTTATTACTTTGATGCCAAGTTCTTGTAAAATATAGTTAAAGATATAAATCATACTTTTATTGTTTATTTATTGAATAAGAATATGGATAAATATGTTCAAAAATAAAGCACTTAAATCATAAAATATAAGTTTTAATCGAATTAATAAGAATCCCTTGAATTAATTAATATTTTTATTTTTGAAAAATACATAAAAATAATAATTTACTAATTTTCAATTAAAATGTTTTGAAACTTATTTTTAAAAATATTTATGATATGAATTATTATATTTTTTAATTTATTTATCCTAAAATTCTTGATTTCTAATTAATATTTGTAATTATTGGAAAATAAAAATTTTAATATATAATATGTTATGAATTTTTGTAGCTATAAGTATGCCACTATAATAGAAATTAATTAATATATAAATAAAACTTTTAATAAATATAAAATTGGAACCATAAAATTAAATAATTTTAAATTATGTACAAAAATATACTATAAAGTCAGCTTAAACCAAAGATTAAATCAGATATTAAAAATTAATTTTAATTGTTTTAGCATGAATATAAAAGTCATAAAAATAATTTAAGTATTTCTTAAATTAAAAATGTAATTATCTTTTATTAAATAAAAAGTATTTACTGAAAATATAAATCACATGGCTTCTTATTCCTGTTTATATTTTAAATATTTAAATACAAATTAATATTGGGTTGGTTAATAATATTTTGCATAATTTTAGAAAATAGAAAACTAATATTAATTTTACATAAAAATTTTATTATAAAGAAATAATGATTATATAAAATAAAATTTTGATTAGTATTTTTTAATATTAATAAGGACAGATCAAAAATATATAGTATATTTTTGGACTTGTTAGATCTTTACTACATGTTAAAGGTTTTATGTCAAACATTTTTAAAAAGTAATAAAAATTTGCAATTATGCATACTTTCTTATACTGCGATATAAGAGGTACCTTTTCAATTTGAAAAATATGATTTTGTTAGAAATTAATAAAAATACTATTAAAATTATACAAATGAATATTTATTATTAATTATACTAACTCAATATATAGTTGAAAGTATATTTTATCAAATAAATTTCATGAATGTTTAAATTCTACATAATTTAAACTTTTTTTTATAAGTTATAGAAATTAATGAGTTTAGACAAGATCTTTAAGACTGATAATTAAAATAACTGATAGTGGAAACAAAATAAAAAATAGGAAAATATTTTGTAATTATTAAAATAATTCTAAAATTTTGGTATAATGTATAAATCATTTTCAATAAGTATACAAAAATATTTTTATTACGATATTAGCCTGATCCAATTTATAAAATTATTCGAAATTTAAAAACAAATAAAGTTATAAAAAACATTTGAAAAGAAGTCTATATACAAACATATTTGAACAAAACCATATGAACATAAATACAAATACTTAAATTTATAATTTATCATTTCATATAATATTAGATAAATTTCCTTGGAACATCTAGTATGTTAACCATTTATATTTGATTTTACCAAATTAACTACTATTACTTTTTATATTTAAATATGCTTGAAAATTATTTTTGTGTCAATGATAGGTAGTGTTTGCCGTTATTCTACAAGTTAACTGATTTTTAAAATTCAGAAAAAAGCAAAAAAAGAAATGGTAGAATAACAGATTATCTAGTTCAGAAAAAAAAAGAAAACTTAATTTTTTCGTTCTTTTTTTTTACCAAAATGAAATTTTTTGTGTTTTTTGCTTTTCGTTAATCAAAAAAATGACTGTACTTAAAATATTCCGCACAGTATTTAATTATTAAATTTTATAATAAAATATTTCTATAGGAAATTGTACAAGTTTTCTATAAAATTTTATTTATAGAACAATATTATATTGATTAGTTATATTTTTATAAGATAGATCCTATAAATATTTAAATTATTCGTTTATGAACAACATAATAATTAAATTAATTATTCTTTTTATTGAGTTATTTTATTAATTTATTTTAAAAAATAAACTAAAAATCAAAAAGTTTTCATCCTGAATTTTAATAAGATATTTTTGCTACATTTTTTTTAATATCATAACAGACATTTTTACAATCTAAAAAGATTTTATAATATTAACTTTAAAAATATATTATATATTAAAAGAGATCACTATGTTTAATAATAATATAAGTTGTCAAAATTAATTCATTAGAATTGTTGTGTATATATATATATATATAACAAAGTAATATACCTTTTAGTTATTTTTACTTTTCTAAGTCAAAAGTGATATAACGCGTTACTTTTGTAAAGTCAGTAAAAATATTACCCTTACTTTTCTTCTTTTACACCTCGTAACTTATTACATTTAAATCTTTCCGTTTTTAACATCACAATTTGCCAAGGATCTAACGATGACAATATACACAACAAATTTCAAGTTACAAAACCTAATACTATTTAAGAAAATTGTGGGCAGGTATTTACAAATGCTAAATTGTAAATTTGATAAAAATAGTCAACTTCCGTCACTCAAGAATAATTAAATTTTAAAAGATTAAAAAATTAAATAAACATGCATATTTTTTTGAATAAAATGCCAAGAAAGCAAAAGTAACAAAAAATGGATCAAAAAGCAAAAAAAGAAGAGACTCGCAAAAGAGATTTAATAGTCAAACCGAAATATGAAAGTAAAAGTGACTAGAGTGAGGGAGCAGCAGCCATTCACGGTCTTCAGGAAATGACGCAAGGCTACAAAAGGTAACATTATCTTGTCTGCAAGTAGTAACACTATTTGTTTTTAAACAGTAAACCAACAGATCTCATAGATGTCTCCGTCAAAAATATCTCCGTCAGTTGATCGTTTTGTACAGCAAACGGGAAGCTACTTTTCACATCTAAAAAACCACCTCTAATCTGCGAAAGTATTAAATATTGTTAACTTGACTACGAAATTAATCTTTAGTGAAGTCAATAATGAAAATGTCAAGATAACACCCTAAATACAAATGAAGTTGGAAGACTACCCAAAAAAGACATTTAGGCTATTCAGCTTGTTAAGACTACAATCTATTTTGGTTGCTTAAATTTTTGAAGATGTCATGACAAAATGGATATCCGAGTCACCAGCTATCTAACAGCTTATTGATAAACTGGATCAACTTGCCGATTTAAGTGGGTCTACAATTACCAATATAAATGATGCTCCTATCTGAACAAGTAAATAACAAGCTCCTAGATAGATAACTTGAGACAGCGTATGTATGCACTACTCCTGATATCTGGTCGGCCAACAACAAAAGTTTTTTCGGAATGACTGCTTTTTTAATAGATCTAAGAACTTAAAAAAAGTTAGCTTCTTTAGCCTGTTTTCAAATCACGGATGGGCATAAATTTTATGCTATAACAGGGAAGCTATTTGATTTTTGTTCAAGATACAACTTAGCATCAAATCTCACTGCTACAGTAACAGATATTAAAACAAACTTTGTTAAATCCTTTTCCGATTTTCCTTAATGTCTAGAAATTCTTTCTTCAACTAATAGTGCTACCTTTCCTGTTTCAGAAAATCAAAACGATGATGAGAATAGCTCGATAGTATGCATTATGAGGAGTTCACAGGCTTTGTAAATATTACAAAAATTCTCACGAAATCTTATAATACTAACCAAGAAACATAGCTTACACTTCCTAAAAATAAAAGATGCGCTTCCCAAACACTTAATCTAATTAGTAAGAATATTGATAAAACTAGCTCTTAGGATATTGAGATGCATATATCCAAAAGTGGCATTGCGAACTTTTGTGCCTTCTTGAATAAAGAAACTTGATTATCTTTATTTGCTAATGTTATTGAACAGAATGCTAAAATCAAGCTTGTTGTTTCCACAGATTCCTGATGGAATTCACAGTTTAAGTCTTTTTATAAACTCTTAACAATATATCAGTCAAACCTCAACAAGATTTATAATAAAAATTATGTCAAGTACTTCTCTGAGAAAGTGATTTTTCTTCTTTACTAATTTTGCACCGTAGTTAACTCATAAGCAGAAGCTCTTTATATTTTGTAAGGTCAATACCATTGAAATTATGTTAAACTACTTCAAGTCCTTCACACCCTGTTGAAAAAATTGACAAATATAAAAGAGAACGGACTGAAGTTAGTTTCTTGACTAGCTAATTAAATTATTGCAGCTGTTGAGAATAGATTTGATGAAAACTTTATGACAAGCTGGGAGCTGGTTCTAACCCCTGTTTTAAAGCAATTTTGAGACATAGTACTAATGGTTTTTAAAGATGACATACCCTGCTTCAAGACGAGATGCAAAAACTGCAAAGATACAACTTTTATCCTTATTTGTAACTATCAGGCGTTTTGGTAATAATAGTACCGGTAGTACCAAAAGTTTTTTTGATTTTTAATACCATACATGTAGTAGAGTTACCGTTGACATAAAGAGTGAGATCAATAACTATTTAAGATTCTGCAAAGGCTTAAATGAGCATCATCAATTTCCGACTTTGATGAAGATTTTTGTGTAGTACAACACAATTATACCATCAACTGATCCAATGGAGCGATTTTTCCTTCTCGGTGTACTTGTTTTAACTCCCAAAAGGAACGGAATTATTTATACAGGATTTGAAAAACTTCTCTTAATGGTATACAAAAAACATTTATGTTAGTTAATTTGCTACACAGTACCATGTATTTGAATTGAAACAGGTTTTGGAAATGTTTTAAAAGGTTGTAGCTTATAACCATGAAGTTAGCTATTCAGTAAAGTATTATAAATGTATTTACAGTATTTCTCCAATGTAAAAACTTATAAATATAGTTTAAATTTAAATGTCGAGACAGTGTTTTTTTTTTAATGAAATTTAGCATATTGAAATGTTCAAACATTATAAGTAGGTAACGCATAGTGCCTGATAGCATATCGAATAGTATGAAAAATGTAATTAATTTGCAAGATATTATTTTTGGAATTAAATGTTAGAAACATATACACTGCTTATTTTAATAGTTGAAATATAAATTGTTATTAATTACAGAAAGAAAAGGTAACTTAAAATGTTTTTAAACTTCTAATAAAAGGTTCTTTAGTCTGGATACAGACATTTGCTGGAATATTTCTTAGTTTTAGGTTGTAGATAAGTAGGTTTGCCACAGCATGTTGAGGTCAGAAAGCACTGTTGTATTTTATATACTTAAATTCATTAGATTTACAGAAGAAACTATCAGAATTGATACTGTTACTTACATTTTATTATTTTAGGGACATTTGTCAAACTCCATTTTGGGTAAAATTAGTATTTATTACCTAGGTAAGACTGAGGTAACTTTTATTACATTAGTTTCTATTGGATTGTTATTTGTAACTTTGCATTATTTATAGATTATTATTTTTACAGTAGTTCAAAACAGATTTGTTGATAATTGGTATTATATTAAAGGTCATTGGCATATTACCCTAGTGAAGTGGTGTCGAAGTGGGATGGACCTGTGCTAGACAATCGAAGCATAAAATTAATAATTACAAAAATTGTGATAAATCCTGCTTTATGATATACTCAAGTAAGATATGTGATTAGATTTCATTCTTGTTTTATTTATCGGCAATTTCAAAATTAAGAAAAATATTTGTTTTAATTTCATTGTTTGAAAACACACAATTACATTTTGGTATGATGCAATCTAATCGTTAGTCATCTATATGTTTGTCTTTGTAACATAACAAAAATTAGTCGATATAATCGAATCAAAAATTTTGAAAATGTAATATTTATGTATTATGAAATATATTACTTATTGCTTTTATTGGCAAGTAATAAGTTATCTAATAATATTTTTTTCTTAGAAACTAATATTTAGTAAGTTATATATTACTTTTTGTAGTAAATTTGGACAACACTGTTTATTATAAGTAAATAATAGATCAAAGATATTATAAGCATTGTAAAAATGACCGTATTTCTATTTATTTATCGATTAAAATTAAGAAAGCGTATATTTTGCTATAATTATAAAATTTTAAATAGATTGATAACTATTTAATTATTTGCTATCAACCTATACTCGTAAATTATTTAATTAAAAACATTTTTCCAATAAATGTACAAATTTAATAATTGATTTATTGTATAATTTTGAATAATAATCGTATTTGTAGACAAAAAAATTGATAATATTTTTAAATATATTTCATTGATTAATTTTAAAATCGTTTTTTATCTTAAAAAGAATAATTGTTAACATTTTAATTTCTAATAAATTAAATGGTCCATGCCAAAAATACTCTGTTTTTAAAAAAAATTAAAAATTATGTAAGATGAGGAAAATAACACGTTTTAAAAAAAATTCAAAAATATAAAAAAAAATCAAAATTTTTATTTGTCGTTAGTATATCAATATTAAAAATAATTTATTCAGAAAAAATCTACATCAAGCAAAAGAAATTTGAACTATCTTTTAACGAAGCCTACATTGATAATGATTTCTTGTCTGAATTTTCATCTTTGACTTTTTTAGCGCGAGCTTCGCGAATAACAAACAAAAATTTAAGTTCCACTGTATTTTTCCAACCTTTATCACTTATACATAATAACAAAAATATTTATGGTTACAACTGGGTTTGTCACAGGTGATTTACACATTCGTGTTCCAAAGCACAAAAATTCTCATTATTTTAAAAGCAACTTAATGTTGAAAACAATTTTAAAAATCACATATAAATATTTAAATGATTATGATTTTATTGATATTTTCTATAAGTTAGGCATATATAGAGAACAGCAAGTAAATGGGTGGATTTAGTACGTGAAGTAATTTTTTAATTTTATTGTTGAAAATGGTACTTGTATAGGAGGTTAAAACGATGTTAGAACACGAAAAATTGTTGAAATAGATGAAAGTCTATTTTAAAATGGGGAAATACAATAGAGAGCGTGTTCAGGATCAACAATTGTATGTGGGTATTTAACGTGGGGCTGGTAATTGTATTATTGTTTCATATATTAAATCGAACTACCAACATAAAGATACGTGTAATTTCAGTTCAAGTTTTACTTAGTAATATAGTAATAAAAAAGATGAATGGTGCGCTTACTCTGCTGCGTTGGCATTTTTAAATGACAAACCTCGCCAGAGAATAAATCATTAATTACATTTTGTAGATCTCAATATGAATATCGTTCATACACAAAACATCGAGGCTTTATGCTCCAGACCGAAGTATTTTATTAGAAGAAAACAAGGAATTTCTCAAGAAAGACAATATGAATATCTAATTCAGTTTATTTGGGAGTACAATATTGACAAAAGAAAGACTTTATACATTGATTACAAAGTTGAAATGAAACTAAAAATAAATTATTTTTCATTTATAAAAAAAATTATTTCCCTTATTTTTTAACTTACGTTAATTAAATTTAATTAAATTTAATTTTGTTATGTATTTTTTTTTGAAAAGTGTTATTTTCCGCATTTACCAAAATTTTACGTAGAATCAAAAAATTTAAAAAATTAAATAAAAATAAGATTTTCAAATAAAAATAAAAATAATAATAATTTAAAGTTATTAAAAAATTAAATTATTGATTTATTTCATAATTATTAATACTTTAACATAATTAATTCGTTTATTTTTCGCTGTTTTATATTGCCATATTAATTGATTTATAAACTCGGAATGCATTTCTTTAGTAATCCCTTTTTTTACTTTGTACAAATCTTTCAACTTGTGACCAAACTCCTTAAATGCTTTGAGTATGAATTTCTTGATCAAATGGATCTATAAAACTTATAGAATAATTTATAGTATCCTTATTCATATTTCATAATTTAAGCAAAACTCTGCAATACGCTATCCATTGATTAGTTATTATTCTTGTTCCAGGTAATCCATTTTCATTAGTAATACGCACCATTGTGGACGTATTTCTATTATTAAAATCTTCAATAAAACAATTTTTAGAACCTCTTTCAAATCCTCCTATATACTATTGGACATTAATAATACAAGCTCTGTTATATTTCCGCACAAAAACATACTCTCATCAATTTCAACTATCTTAGAATGACCATTTTCATCCATACCATCTATTCTTATACTATTATTAACCACGTAACAACATATAATTTACCTTATTAAACCAGACCATTTAGAAACAATATCTCTGTCAACATTAATACCATGTGCAATAGTCGCTAATTCCTCATCTTTAATTAACTTGAAATAAATGTTAAATATTGTTTTAATATTTAATTTGTTATTAAAAAAAGCTTCCAGTACATAAAAAAGAGGTATAATTGCAAGATCGGTTACATCTCCAACTTAAATTATCAGGGGCACTTTTATTTTTTACATAATTCAGATTTCATTGGGTAACAATTTGGACATATAATTGAATTTTTTATTATTGCCATTCACCTCAAAAATTCACTATGAATTTCAATTATTAAAAACAATTTTTGAAATGTAGTTCTCTAGAATCCATCTCTATAATACCATCATGCGTAAAAATTTTATTCCCATCTACTATAGTTTTTTTAGAATATCTTTTAATAGTTTTTTTTATTTAAAAAAAAAACAGAATATTTTCAGCATGCCCAATTAAATATATTAATAATATAATATTTAAAAAAAAAGATAGCAATAGATTTATCTACAATAAATTATCATCTTTCGTAATATAGCTCTTATTTTGATTATTATATTAAAAATAAATTTTAAATGTAAAAAAATATTAAAATATTTAACTATTATTTTTTTGTTTATAAATCTTATTCTATATAACTTATGTCATCTATAAAACCACTTTAAAAGTTTTAAAGGTTAAACATAGTAAAAAAAACTAAGATAAAAATTTATAAAAATTTCATTAAATAATATAATATAAAAATTATAACAACTCTATCTAATACTTATTTAATTCAAAACTTTATTTAATTACAATTAGAAGAATAAAAATGGAACTAAAAAATGTATTTAAATTTGAGTTTTACATGTTATCAAAATAGAATAGTGAATTAAAAATAACCTTTATTCCTAATAATAAATATATTTTAAAAAAGAATCAATTATATTTATGCAATTTTGATTTTTTAATAAACAAATACCAAAAGTAGGAATTAATTAAACAAGACCAATTTATTTACTTTATTAATTATATTAAACATTTTTAAATCAAAAATTATGATCAAATTAATAAAAATGCATGAATACTTCTATTTTCACAAAGAATAAATTAATTAAAAGAGACTAAAATTCATCAACAGTTTTGAATCTATTAATAATACAAAACCTTGAATTTGCATTCCTTTCCAATCTTAACGCGACCTCCAGTAGGATTGGCCATTGACTTGGAACACTTTTTACATTTAATCTCACTCTGAGTGTTACTAAATACATAAGCAGTGTATTCACAAGACTTACACTGAATAACGTAGTAGAAACTATTCGGAAAAGGGATCAATCTTTTTTGTTTGTGTTTCAGCTTTTCTTCATTTATATCCGGATAGGCCAAATCTTTGTAAAGCTAAAAAAATTATAATTTTAAAAACATACTGACATTGCTTAATACACACGCTATTAAACGAAGACTACCGAGTATAGTTCTTGTGCTTTTTAAATAAGCCATAGTAATTTAATGAAGTTTTGAAATGTATATAAAATTATATTCATTTGCGATATTCATTGTACATTAAGTTTATTATTTTAACTATATATTATGTCATCATTTAATTCAATTTATTTTTTTTAGTTTATTTTTTACTTGATATTATAGAATTGATGTTTTTTTATTCATTATTATTTTTTTTATAATAAAATATTCTAATAAAAATAATATAATTAAAAAAAATTAAATAGTTTGATAAAAAAAATAATCGATTGGGGAATTTCCAGTTAGTCAAATGAAAATTAATTTTTCATTAAAAATTTATTGTATACAATTAAGATTCTTGGTGATATCTAAGATATAAAATTTAATAAAATAAGGGAAAAAACAAAATTTCAGTGTATATATTTTTCATTCTTAAAAAAACACTCTTAATTTTTTATTTAATAATTAATATTTTATATTGAATGTATAAACTTAGTATAAAATATTAAAATTTGTAATCCAATAGTTTTTTTAATGATCCATTAATAAAATAATTACATAAAAATTGTCACTAAATATTATTTTTATTATAGAATGTACAAAACTATCATTTTAAAAAAGATGAATAAAAAAATCTTTAATAAATTCTAAAAAATGATGGCAATATTTGGGTTAATTTATAAAGTTTAAAAAAAGACTTGTAAATTTATGTTTATTATATCAACGATTTTCACACGATATAAAACAAAATTTTTTAGTGCTGTTTTCATAGAAAAATATTAATTTGATCATACGAAACTGTGTGTGTCAGAAGATTTTTTATAAGTAAGTGGAGAATATTATTTGCTTCAACGATATTTTTGACCTTAATGCATTGCTTTAGTTACAAATTTTTTTATTTTAAATACTTAAATGATGGCAGGAGAACTTATTATCTCCCTCTTTTATATTAATTGATCACTGAAATTATGAAATTCAATTGTGTAATTAATAACAAATATAAATGTTTATTTATCCTTATTATAAATATTTATAATGTCTTAATTGAAAACTAAAACATATAATTTTATCATAATTAGGTTATTTATCTCTTTTTACAAAAAAATCCATTTAAAAATTAATTTTTGATTATTTCTTTTACTTCTAAGCTGTAAAACCCGGAAAATATAAATTGCAATAGAATAGCTAATAATTGGTCGTCGGTATATGTGTTGAAGTTGTAATATTGCTGGTACAAATTGTTCATTATTATTGACTTTACCAGAATTACAACTTTTAAAAATATAAATTTTTTTATGTGAGAAGCCAAACAAATATTGTTGCAAAATTTTCAAAAAAATCTTAGATAAATTTTCTTACTCTGTTTCTAAATAAAAACTTGTAGGTTAATTCTTAAAATATATTACAAAAAAAAAAACCTCTGACTAAAATTAAAAAGATTCTGTGATTTTTTAATAGATTTTGATCATAGATTATATACTGAAGACATCAAGTCAAGAAAACTTATCAAAAAAATAACTAATAAATATCGGATTGATAATTGATGTCAAAAAGATTAGTTCACAACAAAAAATCAGATAAAAACCTTTTTACAGTATATTTACTATTTTAAAATTCCATACAGGAGATTTGAAGATCCTGATACCATATATACCAAAATGTAAATTTTTTTTATCTAGTCAAACTCTCTAGTCAAGATTTAAAATATTTTACTAGATTGTTCTTTGGTTAAAAATAATGTGGTTATTGCATGACATATAACATGAAATATATATTATATGCAAAATGTGATTCTTTTTTATATTAATAAACCAGTAAAAAAAGAAAAAGACTAAGCATATTTAAATTTACAAATATGAATACATCAAATAAGGAGACACTATATATATCATATGATACGTATCAAATAATAATAAGAAGAATTTATCAATAATAAAAAGACTTATAAAATATAAGTAACGTGTTTCCTTTCACTTTTTTTCTAACATTTAATTATTTACTTGATAATTTTGTCTAAACTTTTTCTATGTTTAGAAGCTTTTGTAAGGAAAAGCTAAATTTTAATGATAATAAAAGGTGTGAATAACATTCAAGCATAATATATTTTTAAACAGTATCTTGTTTTGTCCATTGTACTGCTTTTTCCTATAATAATATGAAAGAGGTAGTTAAGCAAATTATTTTAGGACAAAACAGCTTTTCAATTATTATTTGGTTTAATAATATTGTCAGGGTGATTAAAACATAACGGATACATCATAACACTTTTCAGTTATCGGATAAAATATTAAATGATACAAGACTATTTTGCTTAATATGATGGAAAATCAAATGTAAGAAGTATGATGAAAATTACTTCATATTATCAATCTATTTAAAGTAGTCTTCAGGAGTTCTACATGATTAACAGTAAGGTATTGAAAGATAGATATATGCATAAAAATATGTTGATTTTTATTTGATTTTTAAAATAATACTATAAATGTAGTTCTTAGTTAAATTTAAGATAATAATTTAAAATTTAGTGTGCATATTTAGAAATATCAACTGTACATTTTATGATAGATTATATGTAGAAATTCTCATCTAATGCTAAAATATAATTCTCTTTAAAAATTCTACAAATAAATAATACATAAAGTTATACACCTGGATATAAATGTTTATTTATTAATATATTATTAAAAAATCTATAAAGATTTTCAATTGAGTTTTTTTTTAATTTCGAATATTTCCATAACTACTATAAACTTTTTATTTTAGGTTCATAGATTTAAGCTTGATATCTTTTGTAAGCTAAAATAATATCAGTAAGCTCATAAAGGCCCACAAACTAAATAAATAATTTCTCTATGCAGCGAATAATAAGATTAATACAGAATTAGTTACTAATGTAGTCGATGGCATTTACTACGACGCCTTCTTATATAAAAACTATAATGTAATTTCAAAATATTAGTTAATACATATGAAGCGTGTTTTACAGTTTTCTCATACTTTCATCAATTAAAGTTGTTCCTAGTATAAAATAGCGCTTTTAATAATTGAATAGTGAAATAACTTTTATTTTAAATTGTCTTTTTACAAAAAATTTTGATAAAATTTCCTAATGAACCATGCTTCAACCTTGTGATCAGAATAAAACATTTTATTATTATTATTAAGGAATTAATATAGATTTAAAATATTTATTTTTAATGGAAATAGAGAAAATGGTTTTTTATAAAATAGGTATATAGCAATTAATACGTGAATCTACAAAAAAAAACACAAAAACCACCAAAACTTGTTAAATTTAATACTTTTTGAAAATTTCTAGTATTTACGT
Organism: Ceratonova shasta; assembly: GCA_918559645.1. Classification (NCBI taxonomy): domain Eukaryota; kingdom Metazoa; phylum Cnidaria; class Myxozoa; order Bivalvulida; family Ceratomyxidae; genus Ceratonova; species Ceratonova shasta. The sequence goes on along the minus strand of CAKKLC010006969.1, from coordinate 38,427 downwards.
TCGTATTATTTATTTATTATTGATTCTCTTATAGTATCTTAAGGTGGATAACATTATATATATAAGAAATCAAAAAAAATGAATATATATAAAAACTTTATTTTTTAGCTACAATGATTCAGTTCTATGAAATAAATTTACGAACATGTTTGTATAAAAAAAGACCAACTCTTAGGTTTTGAAATATAAATAATATACTCGCTTTTAATTACTTTTATTGGTTTTTAGCTTATACCCAAAATTTACCACAAAGACATATTAATAGTCAACTATTATAAAGACGTTGGTTAGAATAATAATAATAATAAATAATATAATGTGTACTTATATTTTATACTTGATGCATCCAAAATATACAAATTTCTTTAAAACTGGAAGCTCCTTAGCATTCAAGTTTTTTTATTGCAGCATCAATATATTTAACACTCACATGCTTATTTTTGTACATCTTCCATATAATATAAATTTTTAAATATATATAAGAATTCCTTAAAAATATATTTCAACTAAAAAATAAAATCTACTAAATAAGTTTTCTTATAATCGAAAAAGTTTTAAACATTAACAAAAAATAAGCCATTTTATAAGCTTCCTTGTTTTTAATTTATACAATTTTTATTATATAAGCCAAATTTTTGTTTTTAAATAAATTAGTCACCAATATAAGAAAATATTCTCACTCAATAATCTTAACTATTCTATTAAAAAAAATTAATATATTTTATTATAAATGCTTAAAAACAAAAAAAAAATTAATAATCTTAAATATATTTTTATCTAATAGATAATACAATAATTAACATAAGAATTTTCCTAAATATAAACAAAATATCCAGATCTTATACATTATTTTCAAAATTAAGAAAATTATTAAAACTCGAATATTCTTAGCTATTAAGAATTGACATTTATTTATCAATAATTTTCAACTAGGATATAATATTGAAGTAAATTATAAGAATAAAATTAAAATTAATTTTAAAAATTTTAGTATACTTAAAAATTTTAATATGAACATGTTAAAATAATGAATTTAAAATTATTTTATATTAATTTTAAATAGATATTACTTTTAAATATAATTTTTCTAAAATATTAAATTATTTCCTTAAATTTTAAAAGGAAACATCGTATTCATTAATCAATCTATTCAAAATAATATCAAAAACTAATTTTATAGTAGTATGAATTATTTATTAGTTTATATTTGTTTTTTATTATTATGAAACGACTTTTAAATTATAATAATCATAAAAATAAACTGATTTATATTAAATTTCAACTTATTAAAAATTACCAATACATTATTCATCTATAAAAAATTTTGTACCAAATACAAGATGACTAATAATTAGGCAAAATATCATAAAAATCTCAAAAGTGAAACAAAAAAGGGTTTCAAAAGTATTTATTTACGATTAGAAATATAAAAGGTTTAGTTAATTTACAATAATATAATAATTAGAAAAACTCATTATTTTATCTTATTGAAGTTATTTAAACCATGTTTATTTATAAAATGTTATTGGATAATCGATTTTTAATTTTTAAAAATAGAAAATATTTATAGACTATCTATTCTTACTTTTAATGATTCGAAAATACTTAAAAAATACTAAATACACTGAAATTATAAATCAAAGTTACAAAAAAGCATATTTGAAAAGAATATAAAAGGTAAATAGTATAATAAAATTACAGAGGATAATAAAAAATAATAAAAATAAAGACCAGAAGGAGGTTGATATGCTACTTTTAAATAACAACCTTTTTAATATTTAAATATGTCAAATGAATTTGATAAATAATATTTTATGCATATAAATGAACAATTATTTTATTTTTCATATATGATTATAATTAATAATCTTATCATCAAGTATTTTAAAAGATCTTTAAGAGTTATTCATAATTAGATTTTTTATGTCTGATTACCTGTAAATCTATACTATCACAACAGAAAACTTTCCAAATTAAAATTTTGCTTTAAATATAAATGCCATAAAATTTGATAATAATTTATAATCATGTCTTTTTGTCTAATAAAAAAGCTTTATTTTCATACCAAATGAAACTTATGGGATCGCATTTCTTTTTTTTTTAATATTCCTCTTTATACAATATATTTAAATTAAGGAGCTACAAAAATTCTTTAGTGATATCAAACATTAATTTTTTAACAAATTAGTATATTTTTATGATTAATATTCTGGAAATGATGTTTAAGTTATAATAATTTTCTTTTTAAATACAATTTTGGAAAATATACAAAATTTTTCGGAGATTAATGAATATCTATTTATAAGTACCTACATTAAATTTTAATATATAAGAGACTTTTATCCTTTAAGTTTAATTAATATAAATCAAATTCAATGAAACAAATAAATATCAGATAGAGAATATAAAGGTGTTGGAAAAAATAAATATTAGAACATTGTAAGGAAATTAGTAATTAGTATAATTTTGATACTAACTATTTTGAATTTACAATTCGGTGTTTACATATAATATATTATAAAAATAAGCAATTGGATATTTTAAACAGGCAGTTAAAATATTAAGAAATACGTGAAGGCTTAATAATTTAAAATTTATGATTTATTTATATCCTTTAATTTATAGTTAGTAATCCAAATATGAATAACTAGAAAAAGATTTCTTCTTTATTTATAATTTAATTAAATCTTAACTAAAGGATTAGATAGATTTTTAATTAATTATGATATTCTTTTTTTATGATACTTATATTTTTAATAAGATTAATAATTAAAAAAAACTTTATTTATCAAACCACAAATGTATAAAACAAGCTTTTAAAATAAAAAGGTGAACTTTCTTGAATTATTTTATTTTAAATAAAAAAACTTTTTAAATGTACAACAGCAAATTTAAACTTTTATTAACAATAATTCGCTTATAGATTAAAATATACTGAATGAATGTAAATACTGTCTCTTAAGAAACAGTCGATTCTTTTAAAAGTAGTCTAAAATAATCACTAGAAATATCTAAGCATGTGTAAAATCAAATATTTTGTATAAACTCATTAAATTGTAAACAAAATAAGTTTGAAAATAGGGCTGCTTATTAATAAATTGTTAACAATTTTATTTAAATTAGTTTCTTTAGTACTAAGTCTTAAAGAAATTGTTAACTTTCATATTTTGAACAAAAAAAGAATCAGAATCTTATTGATGATTGAATTGATAAATAAAAATTAATAATTTTCTTGCTTAATTCGAATAAATAATAAATTCTAATTTTAACAATAATAATAGCTGACTCTAATATGAAAGAAATATATTAAATGAGAAATAAATCCTTTTATAAATAATTAAAAATTAAATACTTGATATGCTTGATATTAATTATAAATTGTCATTAAAATAAAAAAGATATCTAAAAAAAGTAATCTATTATCATTGTATCAATTTTAACTTAATATATTTATCTGAAAATTAGGTATCATTAAAGTCAAATTTTAAACAACAAATTTAAAGCATAGGTAAGATATTTATTTTTTATTCTAAATGAATTAATTAGTAAATTAAAATTAGTATTTTAAAGTTATATTATAAAATTTCATTATTAATTTTATCACAGTACAAAAACCAAGATGTAACTAAAAGTTCCTTTAACCATTTAAATATTAAAATTTTTTCCTTTAAAGTAATAATAATTGACCTGGAATTAAAATATTTATTTAAATTACTACAACTATAATAAATATTGTTAATTTATTCATTAATTGATTCATTAAATTTAATCACTTTTTATGATAGTTTCAAATAAGTTATATAATAACAAATTAAAAAAATATTTCTTCATTTATATTTTTTTTGGTCAGTATTAGTTCCTTTTCTCTTGAAAATTAAAAGAAATTAAATTAAATTTTTTTAGAAAATTAAAACATAATAAAATAGATAAAATTTACTGATTAAATAAAATTTAAAGAAATGTTTAGAATTTATGGGAACTTATTTTTATAGTTACATAAATATCTAATGTTTATTAAGTGAATAATTCTATAAAGTTGCTTCTAAATTCATAAGTTAAAAAAAAATTTATTATTCAATAATTAATATTGTATAAAATTAAAATTATCTTTAACTTTTCTGTTTTCTATTAATATTTTAATAAAATCTATATTATTTCAGTTTGTTTGAAAATTATTATTGTAAATTTAATAGCTAATTTTTAAAATGGTTTATATGTAATTAAGTTTTTAGTTTAGGTATTTTTTTGTAAATCAAATATTTATTTTGATCCAGAATAATAATTTACTAGTTTTTATTTAATGTTAATATATTATCGCATTAATTTTAAGTTTATAGTAATCAACTGATAAATGTTCATATAATATTTATCTGTATTTAATAAGAAATAATACAAGTTTAAAAATTATTATTGAGATCATAAGTAATTAAATTGTTTTTTCGTAGTTTCCTAAATCAAAAATTTAATATAACAGAAATTGACAAAATTACTTTTTATTAAATAAGCGATAAAGTGGTATGAATTTTGTATATGTAAAGATAAATTATTTAATATTATTACTTTGTTAATTATTTTAATAATTCATAATTATCATCAAATCTAGAAGTAGATTTCCGTCACCTATGATATATTTGAATATATTTTTTTAAGGAATCGTTCTAGTACAATAATAACTTTTAAACTTAAATATTTCTATATTTTTGTAATTTTTAATTTTATTTTTGCATAATATTTAAATATCTTTTATTCCAAATATTATTATTAATAGATAAAAATAATTTCAAATTTATAAAACTTTATCAATATAAATATTATAATTATAATACAACTATGTTTTTATTATATTTTTATATTTTTAAATATTAAATAATTCATTGTAAAATAGTTATCATTTATGATGATAAAACAAGCTTATCTATTCACAATTAATGTTTTAATATAATTTTTTTTATTATTTTAAAAGCAAAATTATTTATTCATGTATAATTAATTTTCTCTGAATTTTAATATTTACATATTTTTTTAGGTAAAAACTTATTTTTATTGATCTATTAGACACATACACTTAAGAGATTTAATAAAGAATTAAGAGAATGAATTTTAAATGTTTTTTATAACTATTTTAAAAAATTAAAAACACTAATGAAAAAAATTTGACTCAAATTTTTAATGAAAAATTTAAACATCTTATGCAATTCAGGAGATTTTTTGTTTTTAAAAATTATAGGAAAACTTATAATATTTTTTAAATATTTAAATGTATTGTCTTCTCTCTCATCCACCAAAAAAAAACTGTACAAAAATTAAGTGATTGAGAGAAAGTGGTGGTTGAGAAAAAATAGTGGTTGAGAGAAAATATATAATTATAAATAAACTTTATTTTTTAATTAAAAAATTCATCCAATTTAGTTATTTGCTTACTATTGTATAAAGTTATACTAAATTCGTTAATAAAAATCATTGCGTTTTGATCAAAGAAACATTATTGATTAAAATAGTCTCTTATCAATTGAAAAGAATTATATACCTCATTTTTATAACTTTTTTTTCAATTACTTTTTGATTCTCTTTATCACAAACTTCCACAACTGTATTAATATGAATATTAACAATTTTTGATTTATCTGCTATGCTCAGCAGCATGTATTTTTAATTAGAATCAAGCCCATTAAACTCATTTGTTAATAATATCTTAAATATTTGGCGATTATAATAAATTAACCACATAAATTAACATCGTAATGTTCCGTTATTTTTGAAACTTGTATTTCCCACACAATTTTTCATATTAAAAAAAAGTTTATAATTGTTAGAGTTGATACTTTGGTACAAGCAAATTTTTTTTAAATTACTGCATCTTTTATTGTCAATTTTTTATAAAAATCTAAAAATTTAACACATTTTCAACTTTTCCAATAATACAAGACAATAATTTACAAGTAAAAATTGTTTTCAAAGAATTTATTATACCTGTTCTAATCGTTGTAGAATTCACGTTAGATTTGACGGCAAAAACAACATTTTGATGGGTTTTAAATTGATATCAACAATATGTGAGGGACAATTATCAATAACTTGTAAAAATTTTTTACTTGTGGTATAAAGTTATAATTCCCATTCCAACAACCACTTATTAAAAATTTGAGCAGTAATCCAAGTTCTCGATGAATTTACCTATTTAACATATGTTAATATAGGAAATTGCGTAAAAGATCGTGGTTTTGCAAATTTTTGCTAAGATTAATGGTTTAAACATTTTTGTCCTTAGTATATTTGCATATAAAAAGAATAATATTCAATTTATCGAAATTTTATATTCGTTTTCATATTTTTGCACAAAGTTTTAAAAGGAATGAGTTTATAAAAAAGGCCGTTTTTGTCCGCATTCTATACATTTTCGGCACCGTAAAAACTAATTTTTTTCATTTAAAGCTTTTAAAAAACTTCATCATTTGGAGGTTCATTTGTAAATGAATATCCATGTATTTTGCTAAGTTTGAGTTCATATTTTTATTTTTATTTAAACAACCAACCAACTGATTATTAAAAGTTCTCAATTTTCTGAGTCTTTGCAAAAGATAAATCTTTGTTTATCTGCATGCCGTCATTAATTATTCCATAGGTAAAATAGATTAAGTCTATCCAAACAGATAATTATTCATCGATTTCGGAATATTTTAAAATCGGATTTAAAAACTATTCTTTTACTTTAACATCAACTTTATTAATAATTCATTTTTCGTTCTTCTTAAATCATTAATCGTACTTCGGGAAACTTGTTATTTGCTTATATGAGTAAATATATATCAAATTGATTGTCAATTGCGTTAGCATTGCTTCACAATATCTTATAACTTCAATTTTTTCATTGAGTAAGTCTGATACATTTTCTCTCGGACATGATATTCATGCGCAGATGAAAAAAACATTGTTAAAAATTGTTAATATTGATTTATTAATTTAAACTAAAAAAATGTGGTGTTCAGGAAAAACTGGCGTTTGGAAGAAAATTAGGATCTTAGGTCTTTTTGCCCCTGGGGAAAAAGAATAGAGGTTAAAATTAATTTTTGTTACAAAAATTTTAATCCTTATTAATAGCATTAATTTATAAGTAATTAAAAATTTAAATGAAGTGTATTAAATAATTAATTTCTTAAGAGAAAAGGGTGTCTTGCGTAATATTTCGTATTGCCTTTGTTGCAATCAGGCAAATCAATAAGTAAAATTGAAAAAGAAATGTAGATGGATATGCATTTAAATGCAACAATTAATTTATTTAGAAAATTAAAATTTTATATTTCTTTAAGAAAATTTAAGATTTTTAATTACTTTAAAATCAGTCTTGAATAATTAATAAAAATAATTTATTGTTGCTTTACAAATGAATGCCAATACAAAGTTGTTTTAGAATATGAAGTTAGACAAAAAGTAGTTGGAAAAGTTTACTATAAAATAAGACTTTTAAGTAATAAATATTTCGAAACAAATAATAATCAATTTGATGGAAATCGCATTATATGCCAAATAATGAATCGATGTTCAGATACAAACAAAATTATCAAGTAAATACAGATGGATATTTAGAATAGCAGATAAAATTTTTACACCTTCAAAATATTACATTTAGCTTGTTGAAAATAATACTGATTAAAATCAGATCAAGATCAATAGTATGGTGGGATGAATGAAAAACCTACTCTATCATTTCTAATTACTAATTAGAGCACGATACTGTCAATCACAATATAAATTTTGTTAGTCCATCAACTGGAGTTCACACTCAAAATATTGAGTCTTTATGGAACAAATTAAACAGTAGAATAAAAACTCAACATGTAAATTGTTTAAATTCTTTTAAATTAAAATTAAATTAAAAAGAATGGATGTTGAAAGACAACATTTGTCGATGTGATTTTACAAAAGTTTTTAATTGATTAATTTTTTTTTAATCTTTGTTATTTTTAAAAAATTGATATATTTCTTAATGAGGACACATTTTTATCAGACAAATATTAAACTTTATTGACAGACGATTTAGTAAATTTGATAATTTATTTTCAAAAATGGGAATATTAAGAACAAATTTATCGTTTTGTTCATGTATTATTTTATGGATATTAAAACTTATAAAAGGAGTAAAGATTTGAGTGCTTTCCGCTGCATTAATAAAAATTGTGGGGTTTTAAAAAATTACTATAGTATAAGGAAAGATTCTATCTTTGAAACTATAAATTTGATTTAAAAATCCGTTTCAAGTTAAAATGGAAACGGGGCTTATATATTAAAAATTGTAATATTATTGCTGAAATAAATATTTATGATAAAATTCTAAATGTTTTTTTTTATGGTTTACGTTTACTTTGTGAACTTCATTATGTTTTAAATAACATTGAAATTGATGGTGATGCTGTAATAGTCCAGATTGACGTATTCTTGTTCCGGTAAAAGACCAAGTATCATGTAGTACGAGCTAAACTGAATGAAATATGGGTTTTTGAAATTTGTGATACTTCTTATGGACCCACTAAAATTTTTTAAAACAAGTTTAAACCCTTAATACTGCTACTTTGATTCCTATTATAAATACTATTATGACGCCTGGTAGCATTATATATTCTGATATGTAGGCAACATATCGTTTAGTTTCTCAACATTTTAAACATCATATTGTCCACAACATATTACATTTTATTGATCCTTTAAACAATGTTTATACTCAAAACATTTAAAGTTATTAGAATAAAGTCAAAACTAGTATTAAAACAAAACATGGTATTTTTGGTAACAAAATACATTTATATTTAAACGAACGGACGTGAAGAGATAATATTTTCCAAAATGTTTTTAATAATTTCTTACAATTAATTAAAATACATTTTTGTTACTGTTATTTTTAGTTTAACATATTAAACATTTGTTTTTATTTTTATCTTTTTTTTTAAGTGGAAAAAAAGACGTGATATTCCATTTTTATAAAAAAATTTTGTGATTTTTTTAGGAGGAAAAAAAGAAAACAGTTATTACTATGGGAAAAAAAGAACATAGATCGGAACATTAATTTATTAATTTATGTAAAATTATAAAATTGTTGCGGTTTAGAGATTTAGCGGATAATAGAGTACATATTGTATTAGTAATTTTAATCATATTATTTTCAAAATTAAACTTACTGTAACCATAATCAAAATTATTAAATAAAAATATAAGATCTTCAATATTATTTAACAAGGTATTAAAAATATTATAAAGTAGTTATATATATTAAAAATATATAACTGAAAGGAAAAATAATTGGGAGAACGGATATTGAATATATATATATATATATTTAAAAAAAATACACATATTAGATATAAGTTTGTTATCATTAGGTCAACATTAAATATTGCTTAGAAGGTAGAAGGGACAAAAATATTGGAAAAAGTTTTTTTGAAAGTAAAAGGAAACCAAGACAATTAGATGACAACTATGAAATAAAGATTATTGAACGTTTATAAAATATAGGTAAATTTAAATTAATACTAATAAAATAAAAATGAGATGGTTCTTATGGAAAATATTAATTGAAATTAATAAAAACTATTGATGAAGCTGAAAATTTTAACCCTAGTTTTCAGTTAGAAATAAGATAAATATCAAATATAAGAAATTCTCAGAAATTTTATAATAAATAGATATCATCAAATATTATATGGAATTAGATAAAATTATTTAAAAATTTTCCTTCATCAAATTTTATGTTTTGGTTCTTTTAATAAGAATTGATCAATTTCGTTTGTTTATTAAAATCGCTATAAAAACATATAATAAATTCCAAATACAAGAGCGAATAAAATTTGTAACTTATCAATAATTCTTTTTTCATAATTTATTAAAAGTATTTAATTAATTCTAATTCATAAAAATAAATTAATAAAAAATTTTATTTTAAAAAAATTAAATTTGAAATAAAAATATCAATTCTTAAATAATTTACTAAACTACAGAAATTCTTATATCGATGATAATCATTGCGTATGTATGATATGCTAAAGAAATTCGGATAAAAAATTTAATATTTTTATTGTTGTGTATAACAAAATCTGCCTTTTACTGTTACTTTTTGTTAAATTATTTTTACAATTCTTATTAGTTAGTATTTATTTTAATTAAATATAAGATAAAAATTAATTAATATTAAAAAAACAAGATATAATCAAAATATCTTTTTATTAAATATTTAAAATTTCTTCATCTAATTATTTTTTTTAATAAATATTTTATGGAAATTATTTTACACATTAAAAACATGTTATATTTCTTTTAATAAATATCTTAAGTCAGAAAACCTAGAATTTATGTCATTAAGCACCTTAATAATTATTTAAAACATGTTTCTTAGGATTTAAAATTTAATTTTAAAATAACAAATATTAGTTATAAATTAAAATAGAATAAAGTAAGATATTATCAAAATATCATTTGATAACTAAAAAAAATTAAAATTTGTTACCCAAGAATAAGTTTTCAAGACATAACCAATTGAAAGAAAAAAATTAATTTTGACCTTTGAAAAATTTTCTTTGTTAATGATATTGGCTAATTTACAAATATTTTTAACTTTTTCGAAAATAGTTTTATTTTATATTTAAAATCTTATTTCTTAATAATAATAAAACTTCATAAATTTAAAATGATAGTTTTTTTTATATATTATATGAGTGAAGTTAAAAATAAGACATAACAATTCTATATAAGGAAAGTGAAATAAATAATTTATAACAAGTAAAATTTTTTAAGGTTATAAATAAGAAAAGATTTATAAATAAAACGAAGATAATTTTTTATAAAATAAATATTATTTCAATTCTAATCTTCTTTATAGTAATGTTTATATTTTTGCCTGAAAGTATTTGAAAAATAATCAAATAATTTCTAAAAATATCAAGTATATTGTTATCAATAAAATTAATTAGCTTTTATTTTAATCTTAAATAATAATTTTTTTTATGTTATTGATCAAGGAAATACAAAAAAATAATAATACCGGGATTTTACATAAAATTGGTACCTTCGCATTACCAATTCGTTTTTCTTTTTATCAAATTCTATAAAAAAAACACAATATCAAATGAACTTAGTGAGGCGAATTCAAAGATAACCTAAAACAGTCGAAATAGGAGATCTTACAATAAAATAACTTTTGAAGATAGACAAAGAATTTTATCGCGTTGGAAAGTAGCTTATCACTATGTCTAATTTCTAATTACGAAAATTTTACGAAAACAACAGTAATTAGTATTTATATATGATACTTGAATTATGGTAATTCAAATCATTATAAAAAAAGAACTTTCCAATATTAAAAAAAATGATAAAAGAAACGACGAAACAAGAAGTTTTTTTAATTTTTGATTGCACGGTCTAAAAAAAATGTCAGTATACATACTGAGCAAACTGAATATCGGTTTTTGTTAAGCAAAAATTTTTTATCACCTACAAATCTTGGAATATTCACTAAAAATACCTTTAAAATTTGCTGAATTGCAGAAATAACAAAATTACACCCGAAAAACTTCTTTATGCTATAAATTATATTGAAATTAAAGAAAGTTGTGCAGCTGGAAATATCATTTATTTTAGGAAGTTGTCTTTTTAGTAAGTATTACAACAAACTATGCAAGAGCTTTTGTTTGAATTACTCCAATTATTACTGATAAAGTGTTTAGAAAAGGAATATTTTAGTGTGCAGTTCACTAAACCAAAAAAAAATGCTTTATTAAAAAATAAGTATCTTAGCTTTAAAAAAAGAAAAATTTAATAGCTATCTTATGACATTTTTGCAATACATAAAGAAAAAAGTTAAAAAATGTTTATTTTGAATTGAAAATGTTGCTTTTCACAAGTGTTTTTGTATTAAAAATATATTTAGAGAAAATGAGCACAAAATACTATATTTACCTCCATGCTTACGGTATCTAAATACAATCGAAACCAAATTTAACAAATGCAATAATTTTGTGAAAAGGGTAAATTTTTTTAAAGAAATGAAATTAATTATTACCGTGGAATCTGGATTTTAAAACATATTATATTAAGAATGTAATAAGTGTTACAGATTGATGAAAAGAGAAATTAAAAGAGCATATGATGGATTGCTACTTGAATAAATTTTTTAAATTTAAATTTTTTTGTACTAATTTTAATTTACAAAAACAAATTTGAAATGTAATTTACTAATTTGTTATAAAAACCCTGTGATAATATTTATAAATATTTTTATTTTATTGTAAAAACTTGATTTTTTTTATTTAATTATATTTATAAAAATTTATTCAGATGAAATCTTATTATTATTTCTTTTTTAATAAAATATTATTTATCCACTATTATAATCAATATTAATTAAGTAAGAACAAATTAAACAAAAAATATGAGTATCAATATTTAAATGGTGAAAACTCCTGTTTAATGGATTCTTTTAATAAAAATATAACTGTTAATAAATTTTGTCTGATTCCAATATAAAATGAATTTTTCTACGTTCTTGCAAATATATTTAAAAATTGTATAAGATTTTTTATTTTCTAGTTTTTAATAATTAAGCTTCAATTTCTCTTAAATATTTATAATTTTGTTGATAATTTTTATTTTTCGTTTTTCATTTATAAATATATACGTAAACCTCCAGAACAATTACTAATGTAATCTAAAAATCTGATATTTATATCTGCGATATCAATATATTTCAGATTAATGTATCTTCCATTAAATTTTATTTCTTTTTTTTTTTAAGTATTATCATTTAGAGATTTGTTTTACACTTACTCATCCAGATTTTTTATTTTTTTAATTGGATCAGTATCTAAAATTTTTGTTTACAAATTTTACCTAAATCAATTTAAATATACATATTTCTAACATATCCCTTGTATTTATTGTGGTTTAAGTAATTTAAATATATCAATTAAAAATATAAAAAAGTTAATATCAAATTTTATATATTTATAGGCAGGACAAAAATTTTTTAATAAAATTCCGGGAGTATTTGTTGAAAAACAGGCACATAGTTGAAATTATCAGTAAAATTATGAAAATATGTCAAAAAATTACTTTTTAATTTTATTATTGAAATTTTTATATTACAAATTTTTCTAATCATATTTTCCACTTCACTGCTCCTTATCGAGGTAAACTGTATTCTTTTAAATCATGTCGTATAATTGATTGCAGTTAAATTCTGTATTTAATTGGACAGTAAGTAAGGAATTGAGAGTAGCTATTTCTAATCTTCTTCTCTTATCACTTAATATTTTTTTGCTAACCATAGAAGTCGCTCAACCTCAGTTTAAGTATCTGATAAAGAAAAAGTAAACTACACAAAAATTTCTAATTTGATGAGTTGTTTTGAAAATTGTCATAAAATTTCGGAAGGTTTTCAACCATACTCCATCGAAAGCAAACTTGCTGATTGTGCAGACTATCAAATTGGATTCGACATAGCTTTTCATCAATCGAAGTTCATAAAACAATAATTCTCGGTCGATTTTGGATTGAATTTTTTTCCATATCTATCTCCAGACTATTAAAAAATTTTCGAAAATGATTTCAAGCTGCATACTTTCTCAAAATAATCCATGTAAATACTTAAGATCTTTCTACTGATTTTTCCTAAAAATAAATATGTTCGACTGTTGTCGAACAAAAATATCTGACTTTGTTTTTGACAGGTTTCTTGAGTTTGTTTCCCAAATTTTTCATACTCACATTGCACATCAGATTTCAAAAGAGTATAATTCATACGATTGATAAGCTTGACATTCAATGTTGCAAGCTTATCGAAAGCTTCAAACATCATAGTTGAGCTTGCTCAACAAGATTGATGTAGTCACTGATTTTCTTGAGCTGGTTGACAAATTAGAGAACCCAAAAGTTTCCTTGAGCACTTTTGAAGAAAAAATTAATAACTTGTAGCCATTTACATAAGCTAAGAAAATTTTATTTACAGGCCCAAACATTTCAATAATTCTTTTAACTAAAACTCAAGAGTGAGGAATCTAGTTTCAGAGTTGCTTTTTAATGGGCATCAAGACTTAATCTATGTCTTGGATTAGGTTTTAAATTGTTAAATAAGCACAGTAAAATAAGGATATGCTTATGAATTTTTACAACTATGGCTTAAATATCTATTTCGAGAATTTCACACACAGCTCAATAAGCATTATGCGCTATGTATGCAAAACATATATTGCTAATTATTTTTCGATTTAATATTCTTTGACGTTATCTCAAAATATTATTATCCATTCCTCTCAACGCCTCCAAAGTTTAGCTTGTTGTTATCAACAGCTTATGCAACAAGTTTAACTAACAAACATTCGTCCTTTATCACTTTCACAATTTCTTTGCAGATTTTCTGTGACTGCTCATTAAGGATCGATAAAATAGCCAATTGCTTGTTGACAACACCTTCTATTGTCTCAAAATTTCGTACAAACGATCGGCAGAATTTTTATGTTTCCATTAATTGATGTGTTGGCAATAAGGGAGACGAATTTCGCTTAGCTTAATGCTTCTTTGATTGGTTTGCCAATACTTTAGAAATTAATTTTGGTAGTCTTTATCTTTCTGAGTAAAAACCTTGCTTCATATAGTCCTCAGATAAGTGTCGCAACACAGTCATTTTAAAAAATAATCATTGTGTTTTACAGTAAGAAATGTAAAATCTGCTTCTTTTCCGCTAACTACTGTTCCTCATTCGTTGCTGTCAATTTATAAAATACTCGCTGACTTTTTGGCTTGACGTTCCAGTTTTTACAGCTGATGTATGACGATCTAACTTGATGTGATCCAGAATATTTCGACGACCGACGTTATCTTTAACAAACTAACTTGAACAGATTTTATATTGTGGCCGTGATTCATCATCCTTAACTTTTTGTATAAATTCAAACTCTCTACAGCATTTATCATTTCGTGAGGTTTTTCGGTATTTACTTGCTGATGGCAGTTTTAGTCTAAACGAACTAATTTTATGCTTTTAATAAAGGAATTATTAAATTAACTCTCAAAAGTATTTTACAACTGAAAAAAAAAGACTTTGTATATTTTTTAATAAGGGATATCCATTTTAAGCCAATTTTTAAAAGTTTCTCAATGTAGAAATAACCTTATAAATTTATCCCTTACGAATATATTTAAAGCTTTAAAAGAAATAAATTTTATAATACGGGACATATTACGGCCAAACTTAGATTCTTAGACTGTACCGAAGAGTTGGCGCAAATGCCCAGTCCTTTTTTTTATTAATGTTCGTTTTTTAGAAATTCATATATGACAATTTGATCTGATAAAAAGGGAAGTATGATTACAATAAGAATTAATCTAAATATTAGGTTAAATTTCGGATTAATCTATCTCGAAAAATATACTATCGTAAACTTTTCGGCATAAATTATTACCATATTTAACCATTTCATATATATTTATTACGGAAAATGTATATTTAATATTTTACTATGTACCCATGAAAATATTTGAATGCTTACCTATAATAACAACTGAAAATAATACTAGCCAATATCTAATTGATGAAAACATATAATTAACACTTAAAACATGTTATAAATGCATTTCCATTAAGTCATTTAATTTTAAAAAATAACTTTACATGGACAAAAAAAAGTTGTCGCTTGCATCGTCCTGTTTTAAAAATTTCTTTAAAAAAACATTATCAAATTGAATTAAATAAGTTACTTTATACAACTCATTCATATTTGCATAATATGCCTATTATTTATATTGTAAAAACAAGTGGTATTTATTAAGAATCAGTGGTTGCTGGGGTTCTTACATTTGGCAGTTATTATCTGATAGTGTAGAAATGGAAAGTGTTAAAATTGGAGGTGAAGTAGTTGTCGTCTTATTAGACGAAACAAAATTAGGAAAGCGTAAGTACGACAAAGAACACCATGTCGAGTGTGTTTTGTGCCTAACATGTGTAGAAAGAGCAACAGAAAGAAGAAATTTTGTTCATGAAGAGAAACATGAACTCGCAACCATTTGAAAATATAATTTCAACTTTTTTTTGCCAGGTTCAATTGTTAATATTGATGGCTGACTTGCTTATAAATCACCTTATGCGAATTTAAATTTAATACATAATGTTTTTAATCATTCTTGAAATTTTATAAACAATATTGATGGCAACCATAACAAAACATTAAAAGTAAACTATAATGCAAAAAAAATTTGCATTAAATCACAACAAAGAATTAAAAGAAACATTAACGAACACCTTTGATATTTCATCTGGCGTCGAAAGAACAAAAAAAAAGTATGGGTTGGATTTATTACGACTATTTGAAGTTTATTTTATAATTAAAATATTAATTTAATAATTTTTTTTAATTTTTAAAATTATAATATTTAACTACCTAAAAATCAAACATAATCACCTAAAATAATTTTTTTTATGTTTTCCGAAGTACTATAACAAACAAAATTTATTTAACTTTATATTTATATAAAATTTCAAAAGCATTGTAGGTTTTTATGGGGTGGTTAAACCTAAATCGATCCTATATTAGAATTATTTTAATTACTAATAATAACAAGATTTAATATAATTCAAGGAGGCATGTTCTTTTTTTTAATTATTATTAAAATAGATTGTAGTTTATATATTTTCAGTATTTAAAATAAAAAATCGTTAATTTTTCCGAAATGTACCGATCCTAATATTGGAGGAAACTATGCTTGTAATTATAAAAATTAAGTTCAGATTTTATTAAATAAATTTAATATAAATTATAAAACTATATTAATTAGAAAAAATAGGTTGACCTTATAATTTTGTTTTACTCGCGTGTAACAATGGGAAAAGGTTCGTGAATTGTTTTTGATATTTTCTAGCTCGTCAAAGTAAGAGGTTAAGTTGCAGGAAAAAATACAAAATTATTAAAAAAGTAAAAGAACATCATAAAAAAGCGAGGAAAGCTCTTAGTTTCACAAAATCTTCAAGTATTGAGTTTTTCCAGCTTTAGAAAATAAGAAAGACCCTGGAATTCCTAACTTGTTCCCCTATAAGTTCGAAATGCTTAAGGAAATTCAACAACAAGAAGATATGGTAAATTATTTTTTGGTTTATTTTTTATTAAAATTTTAAATAACGTACCAGTATATATTTATCCTTCAACTTTCTTCTAATTATAAATTTTAGATTAAGCAAGGTCTAAATATTGTTAAAAATAAGAAAAAACTCCTCAAGACTGAAAAGACAAAGGTTTCCATCACTCCTAAAGAGAACAACCTAAATTTCAATGAGTATATGGATAAAGTTCATTCAAAACATCATGACTTTAAACAAGATGATTATAATTCTGATGGTGATGATTTAAAAATATCTGATATTTCTTATAAAAGGTTTTCTTCCCAAGTTAAAAAAGTCATTACAGAATCCGATATTGTTATTCAAGTTTTAGATGCCAGGGATCCTATTGGTTCTAGATCTCCTCATGTATTTTTATATAATTTATAAGCTTGAAAAATTTATCCTTCATAGTGGTTTAAACAAACAAATAATTTTGTTACTTAATAAAATTGGTATTTAAACTCTTAAATTTTTAGATCTGGTTCCTAAAGCTGTCACAATAAAATGGTTAAACTATTTGAGAAGAGAATATCCGACGCTTGCTTTTAAGGCTTCAACTCAAGAACAAAGAAGAATGATTGTAATTTTGTAATTATTTAAAGGGGCAAATAAATGTCGATTTAGAAAATGTTACCGAAAAATTATTAAATTCAAGTGTTTGTATTGGAGCTAAAACATTGCTTAATTTTATAAAAAGCTATAGGAAAAATGATGCTGGACTATCCACTATAACTGTAGGAATAGTAGGTTTGCCCAATGTTGGAAAGAGTAAATTACAATAATTTATAAAAGGCAGTGTGATAAACAGTTTAAGGCGTGAAAAAGTTTGCAATGTTGGATCTACTGCTGGAGTCACTAAGTATATTTATTGTTGAAACATAGAACTTCACAAACAGTTAAAATTGAAGGTAAAATTTTTCTTATTGATTGTCCTGGAATTGTTAACCCTAAAGCAGATAGGGAAACCCAAAGTGCGTTATCGATAGACATTAATAGTATAAATGTAATTTTTATATAATTCATAGTTTACTTCTGAAAATGATTATCTTTTAACCATAGAAAGAATATTGAAAACAATTCCTGAAGAGCAAGTAGAATTTTTTTTATTTAAGATGAAAGAGTTACTTTCAATACCTTCTTATAATAACGATTCTGATGTTTTCTTATCTCATTTGGCTAGATTATATGGAAAATATAAGAAAGGTGGGATACCTGATAAAAGATGCGTATCAAGAATGTTTTTAGATAAATGGAAAAAGTATTTGTTTAGTAAGAATTATTATAGTGGATTTATAAGGTTTTATTTCATGCCTCCAGATAATATATCATTTAAACCATTAACCATTGATAATCAATATCAATGGAAGGAAAAATTTGATATGGATAGTCTGTTAAAAAGTGAAAATATGGATTTGGAAGGACTTATGAAATCATTTTCCTCTACATTTCATTTAGATGAAAATAATTATTTTTCAATCAATCCTAATTCAGATAAAAGTGTAAGTTTTTGCTAAATTTTATAGATTCTGGTAATAGAGAAAAAATTAGGAAAAAGATGAATTTTTTGTATCATTTATTTTCTATATTTTTCAAAATTTTTTTTATTTAAATATTTTAATATTAAGAGTGGAAGTTTTATAAAATTATTATTTCGTTTCCAGGTATAAAACCATTTTTATTACATTTCTTCATAAATTTAAGATTAATTTAATAATAAAAATTATACAATTAGCCCTAAACCTAATTATCATTTTATAACATTTGATTTATTATAAGCGAATTTCAGTAGAAGCAAAATTTAATTTACAAATTAAGGAATTTTATCTTGAATTATATAAGAATTTTTATCATTTATTTTTATTTGATATTAAAGGTGTCCTATTCTAATTGTATAATAAAAATTTTGAATTTTTTTTTATTTTGTATGTTTTTCTAAGTTTAAGTTTTAATTAATTTACAAGGGAGACAAATATTTTTAATTTATATATTTGGGTTCATTTTCAATGTTTTTCAATTAAAAAATACTCATTTGATACAATTAAAATTACATAAAATTGTTTGAATATAGAAATCAATATTTAAAAAATAAAAATATATATACATATACAAATGATAATGCATATTAATATATTTATTATAAATTAAGACTAATAAATATAATATATAGGAAACCTAAATTTAAAAGAATATTTAAATTTTATTTAGCCGATACTTGTCATTAGTAAAATGTTTAATTTATCTTATTTAAATTAAATATTCTGAACACTTGAATACACGGATCTAAAATATAGATGACTTATAGAATATTTGAGAATAGTTTGTAAAATTTAATATATTTATTACAAGTAAAAAAAAATTATATCATTTTTATTTGAAAAGTTATGTTTAGAATATATTAATGAAATATATGACTAATAATTAATTCTTAGTTATAAATATTTATCATAAATTCAAATTTTTAATGGCTTGATTGTATATTAATAAATAAATTTTTTTAAATAAATTCTTATCGATCTATAAAAATCTGCTTTTTGCTACAAACCTTAATTTTTTTTTTACAATTATTTTTAATAGAATAGATGCGATTTATAAAAATACTAGATTGAATTAAAAAAAATATAATAATTTTAGGTTCTTTGAATCTATTTAATGAATTTTCTCATTAATTAGTTTAAATAAAACTTTAGATTCTATTAAATCTTAATTTTACCAACATTTTAATTGTGAATAAACCATTGCTTTGGAATTTTTTTTATCTATTAGAATCATTATATTTATTTAAAATATCAATTAATCAATTTCAATCATGCCGTTTTTGTTTATTATATTTATTTTTTAGTATAATTATAACCATATAAATTCCATATTTAATAAATAATTAACTACAATAAAAACGGTAAATAAAATTAATTGATAACGTTATATTTCTAATACAAGCTTTTAAAAGAGCAAAAATATTAAAATATGTTCCAAGATTTATGGCTGAATTAAAAAATCAACATTCTAGACAGCTTGAATTTTTAAATTTAATTAATTAATTTATTGTAAAATTATTTTTTGACATTGTTCAATATTTTTGTACCATTATGTTAGTTTCAAAACATTTTATTAAATTAAAAATGTTCTATAAGATTTTATACGAAATATTTGACGTGATGGAGGATATTTAATGAACTAAATAGTTTCAAAAATTATCAGGTAAAATACTAATACATTTTTTTACAAAAGATATCGGTCAAATAAAATAAAATTTTTAGTTTTATATTTAATACTTAATTAAAAGATTTATTCCACATCTCCCAACTACATAAGACGATTTTTTTAAATTTAATTTTTACATCAAAATAAAGTCATATTTTAAATAATAAACATGATGATTTAAAAATTTTTTCTCAAAAAATAGTTCCACCGCATACAGTTTAATCTTTAATCTTATAGTTAACTTATAATATTCAGAATCTTGTTTTTGTATATGCATACAAGTATCTAACTATAAAATAATAATTACTAAAAATATACTAATTCTTTAAAAAAATAAAAAAAATTGGATCTTTTCTTTTTTTTCCCCGCGGGTAAAAATTACCAGAATAAAATTTAAGTAATTTTTTTTATCTTAATAAAAAATAGTTAATACCTTACAGAAATTCTTCTTGCTGTAAGCTATTATTCTACAGTTACAATTGGGTTTTTATAATCAGTTGGTATTCTCAAACAAAAACATATTTCTGTTTCATGCGGTTTAAAAACTATTTTAATTATTTAAATGGTTGCAAAGACTCAAATGCTTGAATACGTATGTAAAGTACATCTTTAATGTATAAAAAGTATATTTCTGTTAGTATTGATTTTTTTTTATCAGATTTAATCGTTTCTTAACATATTTGTAAATACTTTAAGGAAATGGAAGAAAGAACTGACGCAAAAATTATTTTGACGGAAGAAAATATTTCATTTGAAACAACGAGCAAACTTTACACGTAAATAAGAAAAAAACTGTAGCTGATATTTCTTACAAAACACAATTGTTTAGGCTGGTACCAGAAATTTATGTCAAATGAATGAAAGTATATTTTGATACAAACTGAAATACCATATGAAAAGACCACAAAGTTATAAAAAATTGGTATTTGGAATCGCAGATACAAACTGAATACCTGTTAAATATTATTAGGTAGGTATTGATAACAGAAATGGAGCAAATCTATGACCAATTATTACAAGAGTCTGTAGACTCTTTACATTTCTAAAGAGTGATGAGTGGCGTGCTTATTCTAATGTTTATAGTTTTAAATTTCATCATTTAACTTTGAATTACTCTAAATTTGATTGATTCTAATTCAATGGCACACACTAAGAATATTGAATGTCACTGGACGAAAATAAAAGTTAAGAGTCAAGAAAATCAAAAGTGTTTAAGCTGAGAAACTTGCAGAATATTTGGATAAATAGATGTGTTAAGATAATTTACTGCATGTAGATTTTGGGAAAGTTATTTATTTTGTTTAAGATTATAATTAAATTGGTGTTTAAAAAGTAAATATAAATTTAGTTTATTGTGATTCTCAATAAAAAAATTATAATTTTATTAATTTCATAAAAATAATAAAAAAATATTAGGAAAAAATTAATACGGGTGAAAAAAAAGAAAGAAATTTCTTTGGTTAAAAAAAAGGATAATATTCAAAAAGTTTAATGATTTTAGATTATATATGTCTAAAATTAATAATAAATATTTCAATAGTTTTATATTTTTATGAGAGAATAAATTTTTTATAAATTATACTTAAAGCTTGAAAATAAAATACTAGAATAGTAACTTAAATTAGATATGTATTACTAGAAATTATTTATCAATAGTAAGATATTTCTAATTAAAATGGTTGATAAATTTTATCATATCTTATTATTAGGGCTTCCCGAAAAGTTGCATCAAATTTCTTTAAAGTTAAAAAAAATAAAAATGTATAAAACTCCCACGATTTTTTTTAAATTATTGATCTCTTGAATATCATCAAAACTCTTATTGTCTTCATTTTTCTCTGTTTTAATTGAATTGGGTAAGAATTATAATAAATTGCAAAATATTTTATAATTTTATCACCATTTAAGTTTTGATCATTAGCTGATATTTTTATCAATATGGAAAAATTTCGTTAACTGTAATCAACCTAGCAGTACAGTTAAGCATAAATCTATAATATTTTAAAGAGATAACTTCATTCTCTGGTATTACAATGGATTAGATGCCATTTTTATTCATGCAGTCTTAATTAAAAATTAATATTTTGACTACCTCTTCTCGAATCAATATACTGTTAGTCAAATCATATCACAACTTTATTTTTAAATCAGATTCTTCAAACATATCTAAAATGTTAATTAAAAACGAATATAATGTTTTTATTGTTATCATACCGTCTTTAATTGATTTATTATCCAAAGAATCATATTTTCTCTGATAAAAAATACCTTTCCGTTTTAAACTAGTGAATATTTTTATCACAGCGGTAAAATTATCTAAATGGTCTATGGAAATTTGAAGCCAGATTGACCATGTTGTAATTACACAGAAGGTGGTTCAACTATATCTACAAATTGGTATAATATATATATATTTGTTTTTATGTGTCAACATTTCAAAGGGTCCAATAAGAGTTTCAACACTTGTATAATTAGCTATAAACTTCATAGCACAATTATGTATTAAATGAATAGGCAATGTACGTTAAATATTCTTTTGTTATTTTTATCTAATTTCACCCATATCCTATATAAAATACGATGCTCTATCTGTTATTATAATACTGACATTATCTAGTCAAGTATTTATTCTTTCGAATGCTTCTTCTATTTTCTTATAAATAAAATAAAATTTTGGTTTCTTATAACTTTACACAATCAATGATCATTATTTTAGACTGATTTTTTATTATTGCGGCAAGGACATTTAAAACATTTGCTTTTTCATTATTGCGGCAATGACATTTAAAACATTTGCTTTTTTATTTCAGTCTCAATTTGCACTAAAAATATTTTTTTCTTATGAAAATATTTTATCATTTCAAGACCTTGCTTACCGAATAATTTGTCGACATTTTTTTCTTGCAGCGGATCCAGATATCTTTTGATTGTCTATTTCTGTTAAAAGAAATTGATGTTTCGAATTTCTCAAGTTGTATAATCGAATACCGGAAGATGAAATGCATCCACTAATTGCTCTGTAAGATTTGGATTTGTAAAAGTAAAATATTTTTTGTTTTGAAATTAATTTTTTCTTACTAATCTAAAGCCCTTCCAGCTATTTTTGACTTTGCATGTACTAGTCAACTTTGTTTTATCCCCTACAATCTATATTCTTGTTACAAAGAACGCAATATTCATTTTCTTTTACATCTTTAATGAATTCTTCTTAATATTATGTAACGTATATTGATTGTTTGGTAGTTTTGGGTTTAGGATGAATTGGAATATGGGTAAGAAAAATTTATAAGATAAAAACAAAATAAGTAATTTTTAATAGTTGCCAATTTAATTAAAAATCTTAAATTTGTCAAATGTTGTGTGGGGTTATACTTATTATTAAAAAATGTATGAAAATATATAAAATATCTATATTGTTAAAAAAATTATAATAATTATTATTATTTACAAGGAATTTTATATTCTTAATATATTTTTATACAGAAGGTATAATAAATGTCTTATTTTCATAAATTTTTTATACATATCATTTATTTTAGTATTGAACAATACCACAAATAATATTGATATATTTTGGATAATTTGTTGGGAAATTGATACTAAAGGAATCTCAAATAAAAAAAACTATAGATATATATATATGTATGTATCCTTTTTAATTTTTAAGTCAAAGTTAAATAATTTTATTAAAAAAATCTTTTATTGCTCTTTTTAATGTATCTCAAACAAATCATGATATTTTTATGAATCAATAAGTATTAAAACCATAAAATTTTAGTTTCTTGAATATTCTGATAATTAACAAGATAATAAAGTTATTAATTTATTTCTTAGTAAAAGAACTTTTAAATATAATTAGGCGTAAAATATGAATCTTGCAAATAAGATATAAAAATAAGGAATCACTTTAATATAAGATTAAAGTATCTGAATTATTGAATATTTGGCAATAAATATTTTAGAAATTCTCAAATAAATATAGTGATAGAAATATTTAATTGTTTATTAAATTTAAAATATTTTTATATTTTAAAAAAATCTGAAAAAATAAGATAATTTCTTTGAAAAATAATGCTATAAATATATCTAAAAATTGAGCCGTTCTAATAAAAATATAAATTTCGATTGAATTTAATTTATCAAATTAAATTTTGCATCTAAATACATTTATTTAATAAAATTTTTCTAGTATAAATTATATCATTGAATAAAACAATATTATTTAAAATTTTTTAATAAAATACTAATAAAAAAATTGTAAACTTTTTTCATCAATTTTTGATGAAAAATAAGGTGTAAAATTTATCACTTGTTTTAAATACAGTCTGACCCCGATTTTGGGGCACTTTTTTACAAGAAAGTGCCCCAAAACCCATGGTTTTTCCGTGGGGCAGGCTTTAATTAAATTTATTTAAAAAATCAAGTTTTTTTTCTCAAATAATGTACAAAGGTTTTTAATGCATTAGAGTTATAAAACATTATACAGATTGTACGTCACAAATAATTATGCTTATTCTTTTATAAGATAGTCAGCAACGCTAA
>CAKKLC010006968.1:6786-20823 GCA_918559645.1 Ceratonova shasta | reverse complement strand
TATATATATATATATATATATATAATAAAAATATTAAATTTAAATTAAATCTACCCTATTTTTTGGTTATAAGCTACTAGCTTAGTAGTGTTTTTGGCAGCCCATTACTTTTGAGTTTTTTTTACTAAGCAACTATCTTAGTTAAAATAATGTTTTGAAAATCCCGCCAAAAAAATCAAAATATTATAAACAAATTTATTATCATTTAATTATATCAGAAAAGAAAGGAAAGACTTATACATTGATAAAAGGTCAATGCTATTAATTACGCTTAAGAATCATCAATTTAAAAGGCTGCTGATCATTATGTTTTACATATTAGTCTCATTAAGCGATAAAAGTCTCAAAAAAATCTAATCGAGTTTAAGGGCAATAAAGAATCAAGAGAATCAAGAGAATCCGTTTAATTCAGTCGTCTGATTTAAAAGTAAAGGTAAAGGAATGGATTTTAACACAAAGAAAGCAAGGATTGATGGTGTCAGGAAATTCAATATTGCAAGAAACACGAAATTTAGCGATACATTCAAAAATCAATAATTTTAAAGGATCAGCGTATTGGGGTTTTAGCTTTATGAAGAGGAACAAGATTGCTATTCGTGCTGTCAGCTCTATTGGTCAGAAACTGCCTGAAGAATGTGAATAAAAAATGAAAAGTTTTGTTGATTATGTAACTCTACACAAAGCAAATTATCTAATTGAACATATTGGCAATATGGATTAAGTACCAGTCCCATTTGATATGCCATTGAAATTCACTGTTGATGAGAAAGGTTCAAACTACGTCCGCATGATTAAAACAGGTGCAGAAAATTTCATTTTACTGTAGTTTTGTGTGTAATTGCTGATGGTGCAATACTTCATCGTATGTGATTTGTAAACGCAAAACTTTGCCATCAGGATTGTTTCCATCAAATATCAAAATATCAGCGAATGAAAAGTCTTAAATGACTTCCATTGAAACTCAATTGTGGCACGATAAAGTCTGGATGAAACGATAAGATTCAATTTTCCATCGAAGTCTCTCTTGATGTTTGACTCTGCACCAGGACATCGTACGGCGGATGTAAAAACAAAATTTGTATCATTTGGAACTTTAATCTCAATGATTCCTGGAGAACTAACAAAGAAGCAGCAAGTTTTAGATATTAGTGTCAATAAATCATTCAAGGCTCATTTTCAACGTCATTGGGAAGATTAGATGGTCAGTGGCTACAAACAAACACTAAGTCTGAAAATTTTTTAAACGAGCTTCATGTGAAGAAATTTGTACATGGATATCTGAGTCATACAAACCAATTCCTATTACAGCAATTATGAATTGATATAAAAAGACAACAATTCAATTTTATGGGAATTAGGAAGAAGAAGAGGCAGAAATTGAATAAGTAGAAGAAGAATTAAATGATGAAGATAAAATGATTAGAGAAAAACTCGTTGATATTTTCATTGATGAAGACAATTTTGCTAGTGAAGATGAATATTATTAAAAATAAAAATTAATATGGTTGTAAAATTGATAATCATTTCCTTATTTTTTACTAAGCTAAATTTTTTACTAAAAGCTTTTTGGCTGAAAATTTAACTTTTAAACACTACGAAGATCGTAGCTTATAACCGAAAAACAGGGTAATTATAATATTTATATAAACACAAAAGATTATCTTTATTTTAAAAATATATAATAATAAATATTTATTTAATTAAGTTAAAAAATTTTAATTTTATGTATATTCCAAACATTATTTTGATTATAAAAATATATACTAATACCCATTTATCAAATTATATATTAATATTATTTAACATATATAAAAGCACGATAAAATATATTTTTTATGAAATACATAACATTCATAAATTCAATGTTAATACATTAATTTTATATATATAAACAAAAATAAATTTTTTTATTTTGGAAATAAGTAATAATATAAATTTATATAATTACATTTTTTATGAAATACATAACATTCATAAATTCAATAATAATACATTAATTTTATATATATAAACAAAAATAAATTTTTTTATTTTGGAAATAAGTAATAATATGAATTTATATAATTAAATTTTTTATGAAATACATAACATTCATAAATTCAATAATAATACATTAATTTTATATATATAAACAAAAATAAATTTTTTTATTTTGGAAATAAGTAATAATATGAATTTATATAATTAAATTTTTTATGAAATACACAACATTCATAAATTCAATGTTAATACATTAATTATATATATATAAACAAAAATAAATTTTTTTATTTTGGAAATAAGTAATAATATGAATTTATATAATTAAATTTTTTATGAAATACACAACATTCATAAATTCAATGTTAATACATTAATTATATATATATAAACAAAAATAAATTTTTTTTATTTTGGAAATAAGTAATAATATGAATTTATATAATTAAATTTTTTATGAAATACACAACATTCATAAATTCAATGTTAATACATTAATTATATATATATAAACAAAAATAAATTTTTTTTATTTTGGAAATAAGTAATAATATGAATTTATTTAATTACATTTTAATATATATACAAAGAATATTTTTATTTTAAAAAAATGTATAAAAATTATTATATATACATTAATATCCTATTTATATATGTAATAAATAATATTTTAAAATAATACAATAATGCAAATTAAAGAAATTAACTATTTATATATTTATTAAAGTTATACGTACTAAAAAATAATCTTATTAATAAAAGTATATAATTCTATTAAATTAAATATGTAATAATGTTTATTTTAAATGTATACAATCATTAATTTTTTAAATAAGATTTTAATATAATTTTATATATTTATTCAAATTATATATACTACAAAATATTTTTATTTTAAATGTATACAATCATTAATTTTTTAAATAAAATTTTAATATAATTTTATATATATATTCAAATTATATGTACTAAAAACTATTTTTATTTATGAAATATACTATAATGTATTTTTTTATTTTTATTGAAATTATATGATAAAAAAAATATTAAATAATATAAATTTATTAGTTTAAATGTGATGACCATATTTTATACAATGAAATATTTGTTTATTAAAAAAATTACCTTTTCATAAATATTTTATATCACTATTACTAATAGGAATTAAGTTTTTATAATAAATTAAATATAAAAATATGATTAATAATAATTAAATTCTGTTCTTTAAAAATAAATGTAGGTCCAATATAAAAGTTTTGTAAATATTTATTTAAAAACTTTTAAAATTATATAATATCAAAATATCCCATTCATCCTAAAATTTAATTTAGTGTAAAAAAATAATTCATTTTCAGTTTAAATAATTAAATATTTTCGTATTGTCTTGATTATATAAAGAATAAAAAAATTATAAATAAACTTATTTTAATTATTGGTAACCAAATTTATTTATTTAAATAATTTATGAACAAAAATCCAAAAGATTAATAAATTTATACATTTTATGTTAAACAAATGATTATTTTATTCCTGTTTTTCTAACCGATTTCTTATAATTTGGAATTGTAGCTTGATATCGTATTGAATAATCATAAAAGAATATTAATACACTTAAACAGCTTTAATTAATAAATTTAGATCTTTCAACTCAAAAAAGTTAGTGTAATTCTGAAAAGTACTATTTTCCTTCTTGTGTTATTCATTATATTTTTGTTTTATTAAATAAGCAAATATACTAGTATTAGTATATTAATACTATAATAATAAAATATAGGAAAATAATGAATGTATCAAAGTATTCAAGATTATATTAACCTGAAATATATTCTGATGCAATATTTTGGTTTAAAACAACAGCATAGTTAGACTTTTATTTCATTGTTAGATACTAGCAAAGTAGTATACATATTTTCTACTTTGATACTTTATTAAACCCTTTTCATTGAAAATATACAAGATTTGCATCTGATAATTAAGTAATGACATTTATCTATTAGCTCGAACAATTATTCTTTCTATTGGAATAAAATTTAATATCCTCTAACTTTATTGAATCTGTAGTATGAATTATTTGTCTAAATTTTCTCAAATAACACTTTTAATTTGATAAAATGTTTCAGCAACTGCTGTATAAATAATTGTTAAACTGATATGTAGATCCAGTTTATTAAAAATAAATTTCTGCACAGATTATCTATGTAACGGTAAAATAAACCTTTTATTCATTATCACATTATTTTTGCTACATAACTTGTTTTTATTGTTAATTTTTCATGACTGATAGAAAAAAAATATTTTATTATCAAGTTAATATTTTGCATGATTTCCTTCCAATTATGATAATATTTGTTTATATATTATTAATATTACAGTAAATTAATATAATTTCAAAAAAATTTACATACATATATATATTTGCATCTTTAAAAAAAAGTTTATATCGAATTATGGGTCGCATCATGTAAAAATGTAATATATTGCCTTATATATAAAATAAATTCAATAACAAAGATAATAGAAATAATTCCTGAAATTAATTATAAAATAACTACTAAAAAAATAAAACTGATGAAAAGGTTACTCTTATATTAAGCTTTATAATTATTTTACCGCTTGAAATATGGTTCAAATAAAAAGGAACCTCTAAAGATTCGCAAATTTCAACTTAAGCAACACCCAATCTCAAAAAAATAATTTATATATAAATAAATATGTAATCAAGTATTTTATTATATTTGTCTTTTAAGGACCTTCAATAATGAAAAATATTTTTTTCTTGCATATTTTGAAATTTGTGTTTAAAAACTTCTATAGTTAAACATGAAAAATATACTAAAAACTTGAACCATTTGAGCAAAAATAAAGTAAATTACCATCTAAGTAAAGTTTTTATGCATTTTGATGAATGATTATACAAAATGGTAGTAATAATTTATTATATTTATGAAATAGTGTCATATAAATATCAACCAAAGTAAAGAACTCATAATAGTAACTAATATAATAAAAAATAATTTTAAATTTGTGTGTATTATGGCTTATCTATTGTAAGAATTCAAAATATTAGGCGTCAACTTTTAAAATTTTGTCCGATTTGTTGAAAAAAAATATCTAAATATTATTTACATAAAAGTTTAAAATTAAGCTTTAATTATGTTATCTACTATAGTAAAGTTTGGAATATAATTACAGATTTATTTAAAAAAAAATATTATAAATTTATGAAAACTTATGTAAGGTAGCATAAAGTATTCAAATCAGTGTGGTTTTTCTTCAACTCTTTAAAAGTTATTAAGTGGAATTACTATAGGATCATAAATAATTTTCCTTATAAAATTTCAAATGAAACGTAATCTTTTACAATATTACAGATTATTTATAATGATCAAGGATAATTTTTAATCTTCATGTATATATAAAATTTATTATATTAAGTATTAGATGATTATTTTGAAATTTTATAATCTGAAAATGAGGTAATAAGCATAGTTGTTTGTATTTAAAAACTAAATATTAAGAACATTTTATTTAAAATTACTTAATTGATATAATTTTTTTTGGATTGCGTAAATATATGTAAATAAATATATCAGTTGTTGAATGGGTTTATATTATAAATTTGAGTATTAGAAGTAAAAAAATATTTATGGTAAATGTATTAAAGTAATTGAATTGCAATTATTGAACAATTTTTAATTATTTTAGAATTTTTAATTAGGATTTCTTTATATAACTTTAAATATTTGATTTAAAAAATTCAAATATTTTAATATTTTTAAAAATTAGTATTCTTTAACATTTGCATAGGCGGCAAACTAAAACTAACTATCATTATCATTTTTTATTTAATAACATAATTTTAAAATACTTATTTCTGAAAATATATGAATTAATAAATGATTTTGTAAATATAATAATAAATGTATCTGTTTAACAGTTTCTTTTTGACATTTTTAGAATCTGACAATATTAAATGTTGCAAAAAAAATTTGTTGAATCTAAAAATTTCAAACGAATCCTAACCTACTATATTTCCTTAGATTATTTTTATATTAATTCCGATTTGTATTTAATTCTCAAAAGGAGGTTTTAAAACTGATATTATTTATAACTTTATAACTCTAATATTATTTAAAATTTTTTTTATTAAAAAAAGCATATATAAATGTTAATTAAATCAGAAAATGTTATTTTTTTTGGATCATTCTCTATTAAATTTATTTTTTTTTAATTTTATTATTAGCTTGGTATATCTTTTTAATTTGTATAAATATTGAAATTTCTTGAACATCCGGATATTTTAATTATTTGATTTATTTATATAATACTATTCCAATATTTATTTATTATTTGAAATATAATTTTGGATGTATTCAAATTAACAACAAATTCACAATAATTAATAGTTTTAATCTCAATAATGCAGGGTAAAAAAGGTAATAAAATATGTATATATAAAAATTAAAGTTTTTTGTTTAATTACTGTTTCTCCGTTGTAGAAAAATCATACTAATGGAATTAAAATTTGAAAGATTTTAGTATAATTCAAAAATAGAAAACTTCAGATTGAATAGTTTGGAGCTATATAAAAGGATATCGCCATATTTTTTTAATTTTATAAAAATCTAGGTTGATATTTTAAAATAAACATTTTTTTGTTTTTCGTTTAAATTGATATATAAGTATATAAAATAAATTTATTAGATCAAATATTTAGAAACTAATAAGTGAAAGTATGATAAATTTGTATAAAAATTTTATTTAAAGATTTCCATAGAATCTAGACACAATCTTTTACATTTTTTTATAGAATTTTTGATATCCTCAAATTAATTATTATTTAATTTTTTTTAATATTATGGCTTTAAAATTAGTTTAAATAATGTAAATAATGTAAATAATGTAAATAACGTTATTAAGTTGATGAATTTAGATTTTTCTATTAATATGATGTTTCTAGTTATATCTTTATAAAAATCTAGGGTAACATTTTAAAATAATCATTTTTTAGTTTTTCGTTTAAATTGATATATAAGTATATAAAATAAATTAATTCGATCAAATATTTAGAAACTAATAAGTGAAATTATGATATATTTGTACAAAAATTTTATTTAAAAATTTATATAGAATCTAGACACAATCTTTACATTATTTTATAGAATTTTTGATATTCTAAAATTAATTTTTATTTGATTTTTGTTATATTATGGCTTTAAAATTAGTTTAAATAATGTAAATAATGTAAATAACGTAAATAAGGTAAATAAGGTTATTAAGTTGATGAATTTAGATTTTTCTATTAATATAATGTTTCTAGTTATATCTTTATAAAAATCTTTAAGTTTTCTTATATAGAATTATTCTGATAAAATTTCTCATATCAAGTAATATTTAATTCAAGAAAGTTTACATTATTTTTCAACCTTAGTCCTTTCCCTAAGCAATGAATTCAAAAAAATTGTAATTTTATCAAGTCTATTTTACCTTGACTTATTTTTGATATATTTTTTAAACCAAAGTGATATACATAGAAGGCTTAAATTTGGGGTTCTATAAATAAATTATATTAGAGAGAATTCTAGATATTTTCTCTAAATATGATATTAAAATATTTTAATTTTAAATGCAACAATACAGAATGACGTATAACCAAAAGTGTAAAAACTAAGAAAACATCATTTTTTTTATACATAAAATTTCTATTGATTTAAATATAACAATACAGAATGACGTATAACCAAAAGTGTACAAACTAAGAAAACATCATTTTTTTTTATACATAAAATTTCTATTGATTTAAATATAACAATACAGAATAACGTATAACAAAAAGTGTAAAAATTAAGAAAACATCATTTGTTTTTGATTTTAAAACATAAAATATTTTAGTTTTAAATATAACAATACAGAATGACGTATAACCAAAAGTGTACAAACTAAGAAAACATCATTTTTTTTATACATAAAATTGCTATTAGTTTAAATATAGCAATACAGAATGACGTATAACCAAAAGTGTACAAACTAAGAAAACATCATTTGTTTTTGTTTTTTATACAAAATATTGCTATTGATTTAATTATAACAATACAGAATGACGTATAACCAAAAGTATAAAAACTAAGAAAACATCATTTGTTTTTAAACATAAAATTGCTCTTGATTTAAATATAACAATACAGAATGACGTATAACCAAAAGTGTAAAAATTAAGAAAACATCATTTTTTTTATACATAAAATTGCTATTAGTTTAAATATAGCAATACAGAATGACGTATAACCAAAAGTGTACAAACTAAGAAAACATCATTTGTTTTTGTTTTTTATACAAAATATTGCTATTGATTTAATTATAACAATACAGAATGACGTATAACCAAAAGTATAAAAACTAAGAAAACATCATTTGTTTTTAAACATAAAATTGCTCTTGATTTAAATATAACAATACAGAATGACGTATAACCAAAAGTGTAAAAATTAAGAAAATATCATTTTTTTTATACATAAAATTTCTATTGATTTTAATATAACAATACAGAATGACGTATAACCAAAAGTGTAAAAATTAAGAAAACATAATTTGTTTTTACATAAAATTGCTATTGATTTAAATATAACAATACAGAATGACGTTTAACCAAAAGTGTAAAAACTAAGAAAACATCATTTTTTTTATTCAAAATATTGCTATTGATTCAATTATAACAATACAGAATGACGTATAACCAAAAGTGTAAAAACTAAGAAAACATCATTTGTTTTTGTTTTTGTTTTTTATACATAAAATATTTTAGTTTTAAATATAACAATACAGAATGACGTATAACCAAAAGTGTAAAAACTAAGAAAACATCATTTTTTTTAAAACATAAAATTGCTATTGATTTAATTATTAAAACATGTATTAGACTTTTTATATTGCTATGTAATAAAATCTATAGTTAACGATATATACCTTAGTTTTCAAAAATAAACCATATTCAAATAACGTAAATGGTTTCATCACTAAAAACATAGATATAACATGAACATTTATTCTTTTGATTAAATACATAAAAAAAATTAGAAAGCAGTGGGTTGGAAGTAACAGTTTTATAACCTCTTAATAAAATGGATCTAACTAATCTTATCTCAATATCCATTATTTTGAAAATATTAAATATAAAATATTCTAGTCACAAATTAATAAAAGGAATATAAATAAATTAATAATTCAAGTTACAAAACTATAAAAAAATCAATCATACTTTTTTGAAGGAGAATAGCTTTAATTAAAAATTTCATACAATCCAATTAAACTAAATGGCAACAATATAATTATTAATTGAATGTTTTTATTATATAGCTATATAAATATCATATTTGAAGGAAATATTATACATAACTTTTCACTTTAGGTAAATTAATGTTTAATATACAAATATTATTGGTTATTTAAAAAAATAATTTTAATTAATATGATATAACAGAATAATGTCTAATCGATTGTATTCTTTTGATTATGATTCGATTTAATGTTATTTACATCTGTTTGATGAATATTTGTAATCAAAAGATTTTATAACGTTACAGTAATTTAAAAAGAAGGCGAAAAGTGCTTTTTAAATTATTCCTAATGAAATTACATGCACGTACAATGATTAAGTAGTTTTGTATATTCACATTTTAGATAATACTAATATATAGTTTTAAATTTTAAAACTTTATAAGTTATATTTTTATTTATAAACAATTTTATTTTAAAAGCAATTTAGAATCCGGAAATGGAACCATAAGAATAATCTGTTTTACAAAATTCTTAATTTATTTAAAAAAATATTATTTATTGACGTTTTTTTAACTGTTACATATTTTGGGGTATTTTAAGTTTTACAGATTTTGTTGCTTTTTTTTAACTGTTCGGAATCTATAAATTATGATTTACTTTGCTTTTTTGTATTATAATCGCAATTATTCAAAATATATAGCTTTTATAACATAAAGGTTTTAGTGTAAAAAGTTTCTTGAAAATTATATTTATAATATTCAATACATGTATCCTTAAAATCAGGATACATACAAATATCATTTATAATATAACTAGCATAAAGAAACTAGTAAATTATTAGAAAATATTTGCAACTTGTTTAAAGTTGAATATTTATTTTCATTATAACATTTTATATAGCTTTTTTTTTAATTTAAAACTTTTGTCAATCCATAAATGACACCTCTTATAATTAATTTATCAATAACTCTTTGTATATATCTTAAGAAATATTGAACCGTATTACAATAAATAATAAAAATATTTAATAATTATGTATTATTTTACATGATCATTTTTATTTTAAACAAGCGTATTAAAATTTTTTTATTCGATATTATTTTAATATAAACTATAAATATGTATATATTGGCAAAATATATTATTACTTGCACCAGTTTTAATAATGTTTATTAAAAAAGAAAATATAATATGCCAATAAAAATATAGCGAAAATAGTCAAATAGAAGTTATGTAAACAAAGAATATCTTAAAAAGATTCAATTTTAAGTAGTCTTATTTTAATTATTAGAAATAGCTCATATACCAAAAATATGAAATAACTCTTTTTTTTATATATTTTGAACTTACTTGGTTTGTCTGCATCAAATATAATTTTAAATAGAATAATAAGTTTAATCATTAAAAGTCGAAAATACAGCTTTCTTACATGATAAGAATAGTAAGGCGACAATAAATAAGGAATAAATTAAATTATTGTAAATTTTTTGTCATATTAAACCTTATGAATGTTAAATTATAGAGAAATATTTTTTATGTTAAAAATATAAATATTTATTTCAACTTCTGTTCTATTTTAGCAATTTTAAGGTATCAATAAAAAATAATAAGATTATTTTAATTAAAAATTTTATTATGAGAGTAATGATTGATCAGTAAAAATTAAATACAAAAAAAAATTAAATTAAAAACTAAAATTTAATTTAAAGAATTAGGGGTTTCAGTAAATCAAACTAGTTATTCCAAATCCAAAAAAATTCAGTCAAAAAATCCTGATCAATGAGAATTAAATACTAAGAAATATTTATCACTGATCCATAATAATTATTATGCCTAAAATTATAACTATTTAATAGAATTTTCTTAAATTGTTAATAATGTTTACATATGAGGCAGAAACGTTTTTTTTAGTATTTATATAATTAAAATTTTTATTTTTAATATTTCATGGTTAGAATTTCTTTCATTATTGGTATAAAGTAATAATAATTATTTCTTAAAAGGGCAGAATTTTATAATTAAATTGTAAATTATATCTATAATATCATTAAAACATATTTTATTTTTGACCTGAAAAAATCAATCAAATTTAATAATAAAAAATTAATAATAATTAAATTCTGGTTTAAATATAGACTCAGTTTCAAAATTTAATAATTTTAAAAATTAAAAAAATATTTTTTATAACTATATTTACAGAATATAATAATTTAAATCTTATATATTGTTATAATTCAACAAATTATCCTGCTTTAAATATAAAATATCGTAAGAAATTCTTATAATATAATTTAATAGAATTACTTAATTACGTTAATTTATTATTTCTATAAATCGATCATTGAAATATATAAAAGCTTAATAGTCATCATGCACCATCCTAAACATTCAACAAGTAATTAAATTAGTTTTTTCTAGATCGAAATTTTGTTCATTTAAACTGTGTTCTTTTGATTCATTTTTCACTTCCTCTTATATTTTATTAAAAGAAATCAAATCAAATTTATAAATATATTTAAATATGTATGTTTTAAACAAGAAAATATTTTACTAATATATATAAAATGCCTTTACAAATATATTTTTTATATTAAAATAATACAATTTAGTGGATACAGTGCAAATGGTTGCCGAAAGTGTTTATTATGTAATATGAAGCAGGGGTCTGAAAAATTTTATTTTTTATACTTAATATTAATAAAATTTATAGTGCAAAACTTTATTTTTATAGTTTAATATTCAATATATCCATAACATACAACATCTTATATACTACCCAAATTAAAATTACTCTCCAAATAAAATCTTTATTATTTAAGTTTAATATTCAATATATTCAATATATTCACAATATACAACATCTTATATACTACCAAAATGAAAATTACCATCCAAATAAAATCTTTATTATTTAAGTTTAATGTTCAATTTATTCACAATATACACAATATACAACATCTTATATACTACCCAAATTAAAATTACTCTCCAAATAAAATCTTTATTTTTAAAATTAAAATTCAATATATTCACAATATACACAATATACAACATCTTATATACTACCCAAATTAAAATTACTCTTCAAATAAATCGTTATATTTATAGTTAAAATTCAATATATTCACAACATAAAACATCTTGTATACTACTTAAATGAAATTTACTTTCCAAATAAAATCTTTATTTTTAAAGTTTAATATTTAATATATTCACAATATACAACATCTTATGTACTACCAAAATGAAAATTACTCTCAAAATAAAATCTTTATATTTATAATTAAAATTCAATATATCCACAACATACAACATCACATATACTACCCAAATGAAAATTACCATCCAAATAAGATCTTTATATTTATAGTTTAATATACAATATATTCACAACATACAACATCTTATATACTACCCAAATGAAATTTACTCTCCAAATAAAATTTTTATTTTTATAGGTTAAAATTCAATATATTCACAATATACACAATATACAACATCTTATATACTACCCAAATGAAAATTACTCTCCAAACAAAAAATTTATTTTTTATAGGTAAAATTCAATATATTCACAATATACAACATCTTATATACTACCCAAATGAAATTTACTCTCCAAATAAAATCTTTTTTTTTTAAGTTTAATTTTTAATATATTAACAATATACAACATCTTATGTACTACCAAAATGAAATTTACTCTCCAAATAAAATCTTTATTTTTATAGTTTAATATTCAATATATCCGCAACATAAAACATCTTGTATACTACTAAAATGAAAATTACTCTTCAAATAAAATCTTTATATTTATAATTTAATATAAAAAATATCCACAACATACAACATCTTATATACTACCCAAATGAAAATTACTCTTCAAATAAAATCTTTATTTTTATAGTTAAATTTTAATATATTCACAACATACAACATCTTAGATACACCCAAATGAACATTACTCTCCAAATAAAATCTTTATTTTTATAGGTAAATATTCAATATATCCGCAACATAAAACATCTTGTATACTACTTAAATGAAATTTACTCTCCAAATAAAAACTTTATTTTTATACTTAAAATTCAATATATTCACGATATACAACATCTTATATACTACGCAAATGAACATTATTCTCCAAATAAAATCTATATTTTTATAGTTTAATATTCAATATATCCGTAACATACAACATCTTATATACTACCCATATAAAAAATTACTCTCCAAATAAAAACTTTATTTTTATAGGTAAAATTCAATATATATTCACAACATACAACATCTTATATATGACCCAAATGAAAATTACTCTCCGAATAAAATCTTTATTTTTATAGGTAAAATTCAATATATATTCACAACATACAACATCTTATATATATGACCCAAATGAAAATTACCCTCCAAATAAAAACTTTATTTTTATAGGTAAAATTCAATATATCCACAACATAAAACATCTTATATACACCCAAATGAATATTACTCTCCAAATAAAATCTTTATTTTTATAGTTAAAATTCAATATATTCACAACATACAACATCTTATATGCTACCCAAATAAAAACTTTATTTTTATAGGTAAAATTCAATATATCCACAACATACAACATCTTATATAAGTACAAATGAAAATTACTCTCAAAATAAAATCTTTATATTTATAGTAAAAATTCAATATATTCACAACATACAACATCTTATATACACCCAAATGAAAATTACTCTCCAAATAAAATCTTTTTTTATAGGTAAAATTCAATATATCCGG